>PVIC010021438.1:0-28550 GCA_004025085.1 Thryonomys swinderianus
TATCTATCTATCTATCTATCTATCTATCTATCTATCTATCTATCTATCTATCTACAAAGCTTGTAAGGGGGCTTTTATTAACCATTTTCTCTGGTTGTAGATGTATGTATATTATTTATTTAATTTTTTATAGATTTGCAACTGTACTAATAGGATATGTATGGTACAAAATATGACAGAGTGAGAAAAGGCAAATATTTTCATTTTATTTTGTATTATTAGTGATAAAACTTTTTCTTCTTTTCATATTCATAATAATATTTTAGAGCAGCAAGTTTGAACTTAATGTATTATTTGGCATGAAAACATTCAGACATTTCTTGCTTGGCTTTAATGGGCCCCCTTTGAACTGTCTCAGTCTTACATATGCTAAGCACATGCACAACTGCCGAGCTACACCCCAGCTCCTTAAATGGCTCCTTTGACTAAAAAAAAAAAAGTGCATAAGAAATCAATCATATTGAGTACATATAAATGCATAAGAATCATGGTGAAGAAATAATCAATAAATCATTTTCCTCTTGTATCGACCTCTTCCATCAATTTTACAAAGATTTTTAAAAACAAAGACTTTAGATTTGACAGTGGTTTTCCATTTTCCTTGGCATCTTTTAGTTGTTACTACAAACTAATCAGAATGTTTCATTTTTAGATTTTTTAACAAATGGTTTGAAATGGAGATTCTTGATTTGTAAGACTATTTAACCAAGCTTAAACATTCTAGAATTTTTCAAACCTTTTATAATTTATTTTTTATTAGTGTAAGTCTGCAGTATCTAATATTTACATTCCTTTTGTGAGTTTGGTACATGTGGATGACACACCTTAACTCATTTTTAAATTCCCTTTTCCTCCTGTCCCTCCACCTTGCTTCACCGCTTGGTCTCCTTTCAATTTGAGGAAGAAGATCTGTCTCCCTGCTTTGTTTTGTTTGTTTGTTTGTTTTTTTCAAGACAGGGTCTCGCTTTGTCATTCAGGCTGTCCCTGAGCTCACTATGTAGTCCAGGCAAGCCTTGAACTCAGCAATCCTCCTGCATCTGCCTCCTGAGTACTGGGATTTAGGCATGAGCCACCACACCCAGCCCTGCTTCATTTTTATATTTGTCATATATTTTCAGTAAGAGTGTACACATATATAAATATCTGTTTTCTACCTACCTCATCTCTCCATAGCATTAATATCCTTTGAGAAGCGATTGCTTTCCCAGGTTGTTGTAAGGTCACAAATTAATAGTGTTTGTTTTGTTTATAAATTCTCACTAGGTGGCAAGCTTCTGTAATTTTGATTTCACTCTTTTTCTGCAATGACTTTTATATAGGGTCTTTTGCAAGAAACTTTCGTGGGGCTAGTTTAGTAAAAACAGATTTTAATAGTCAACCTTTCCATTTCTGGGACATGGTACCTGGCACTCACATCATCTTGAAGAAGATGTTTTTTTTTTTTTTTTTGAGACAGAGTCTCGCGTTGTAGTTCAGGCTGGCCCTGAGCTCACTATGGTGCCCAGGCAAGCCGCCGCAAACTCAGCAATCCTCCTGTCTCTGCCTCCCGAGTGAGAAGATGTTTAATTTAATTCATGATTTCGGGAGATTCACTCATGGTTGGCATGCGGTGAGACAGAACCCTCATGGTGGGAGGGTAAGGTGGGGGCAAAGTTACTTAATCCACGGGAGCTGGAGAGCAGAGCAGGGAGCAGTGCTGGAGAAGAACGGACAAGGGACCAAGCCAAGTTCCCAAAGTCACACCTCGTGACCCGTCCAGCATCATGCTCTACTCATCTGCAAAGTTTTCTCTGATTCAGAGAAGTGTGCATGGCAACATCAGTGGTCACACAGATAGTGCAATCTATGTATCCCCTTAAATAGGTGTTCGTGATCTATAGAATATCATTTCTTATGTATTGAATTGTCTATCACACTGTATTCTCTAAGTCTGTACAATTATTGTCAATTCATATGATATAAAAATCATACTTAGAATGAAACAGTGAGAATGGTGCTATCTACCCCTCCTCAGTGATGAGAATCCTCTGCTCTCTCGAGCTCATGACTGAACCGATAAAATGCTCTGATGAATATGTGGCTCTCTATAGAATCGATAGCAAGCTCCACAGTACAATATAATGCAATGCAACACAAATTAAGGGACAGAGTAGGTTCCAGAAACTCTAAGGCAGAAAGTATACTTGAGAGGAACTTAGAGGATAAATAAAGGTTTGCTAAAGGGATGAAAGAGGACATTGAAGACACAGGGAAGAGCAGAAACTTATGCATTGCAGCGCCTGTGGGGCCATAATGCAGGAAACTGAGGCATGGGAGACTGGAGACGTGCATGGATGCAGGCTGTGAAGGGCTCTGTTCTTGGTGGAGCCACTGAAGATTTTAAGTAGAGAAATGGCCTTACTGAGATACACATATCATTGATAAAGCATGTGATGTGCATGTTTTGAAAATAATTACATTGTTAGCAGGTATAGGTGGAGTTCTGTTCAGTCAAATTCAACAAATAATTAACGGCCACATTCTATGGGGCAGACAGTATTCCTAAGCAATACAAAGGCATATTGGCAAGTGTTTACTTGGTGGAAGGATTAAGGTGAATATTTACAATGTAATACATAGATACCTACTTTGGTTTTTCAAAAATTATGATTTTTTGGATATCTTTAACATTGAGAACAAATTAACACTTTTTTTTTTGAGACAGGATCTCACTTGTAGTTCAGGATGGCCCTGAGCTCATTACATAGCCCAGGCAAGCCTGGAACTCAGCAATCCTCCTGCCTCTGCCTCCTGAGTGCTGGGATTACAGGCATGAGCCACCACACCTGGCACTGTGGTATGTGGTATCGATGGCTGGTGGGCATGGGTCACCATACCTGGCATTGTTTTATGTGGTTACTGGGGGTTAATCCAGAGACCTTGAGCTTGCTAGGCAGGCACTAGAACCACTGAGCTAAATCTCCAGCCCAACACTAGTTTTAATACCTAATAATACACAATCAGAGGTCACACAGTGATGTTTTAGTGGTGGGCCTATTCATTATGGTTCCATAATATACCATAGTATAACTCCATTAGTGCCTTCATAATTGTCTTAGCTTGTGCAAATATATCCTACCATGTTTGTACCAGGAAGAAATTACCTGATGACACATTTCTGGAAATATACTCATGTCAACAAGCATTGCATGAGTGCTTATGTTTGGGGGTATGTGGTGGCATAGTGTTATGAATGAGGCAATGTTGCCATGGCATTCTTCAGAGATCAGTGCCTAAAAGTTGAAGGTAAGACTAGGGCCAGGAGATTTTGTGCTATTGTGATGGTGGCCGTATTTTCAGAGCTCCCATTACTATTTAGATTTAGGATTCCCCTGAAGTTTCGTGTATTTACAGGTGGGGCTCTTAGAAGGCAAGGACTGTGGAGGTGCTGTATGTATCTGGTACATTGATCCACTGATGAATCCATAGCTGAATGGGCTGTTAGGAGGTGGGGTCTTGTCAGGAGAGGTGGGTCACTGGGGATGAACCATAGTTTATATATGGATGTTTCCCAAAGCCTCTTGTGCTGACAGGTGGGGCTTTTTGGAGGTGATAGCATCATGGGGTATGATAATCATTGTGAATTAGCTCACTGATGAGTTTACAGCTACATGTGATGTTGGGAAGAAATGGGTCACTGGGGCTGTGGCCTGGAGAGATATTTCTTCCTCCTATTCCTTTGATGAGTCTCTGCCTGCCGTGCCATGAGCTGTTTCTCCTCTGTGATGCACCTCTGTGCCCCTTGCCTAAAGACAGCTGATTATGGACCAAAACCTGTATAAACTGTGAGTCAAATTAAACCTTTCTGCCTAGAGTGGTGGGTATCCTGTGTTCTGTCTCAGCCAGGAGAAAATAACTAAGACAGGGGACGACTCAGAAGTGTACATCTCTTTCCCTGGCTCCAGCCTTTTGTCTCTGCTTCCTTTCCTCCACCAGACTCTTGCACTGTGCTCTTTCTGCCTTGCAGCCAGTTGACTGTGGACTGAATCCTTTACAATAAATCTCTACTTTAATTTGTGGTTCTCAGGTATTTTGTCTCAGTGATAAGCAAAATGACTAACATAAACCCAATACATTTTTCTTCAGGTTGGGAATTTATATCTATTAAATGATACTTATATCCTGAATCCCTCTTGCCCTCCAGGATACATGTGAGCCAGGCCTCAAAACCAGTTCATCTACAGGAGCACGACTAACAGCGCCTTGAATCGTCACATGCCAATGGAGACAGCAGCTGAGCATGGCGTGGCCCGGGCGGCACAGGATCAGTTCTTTGTGTCATTGTCTTTCTGCTTTCTGCTATTTAGGACAGGAAAAATATTTTGAGAAGTCTTCATGTCATAGAAAATGAAAGTCAACTGTATTTATTTCTAATTATAAAAGTAAAATATGCTTTGAAGAAATCTAGACAAAAGAGAAAAGCAAAAGAAAATGTGAAACCATCCCAAATCAAAGTTCTCAGAAGTAACAAGTTGATATTTTATATAATTTCCTTTTAAGTGTTTTTTCATGTTATACAAAATATGTATATTTTCAAAACTAGAGACATATATAATCTTTGCATCCTATTTTTTAGAATTTATCTTAGAATCGATGAAGATTACTCATGTTATTAAACAGTCTTAAAAACTTGTTTTTAGGTGGAGGTACAGTACAGTTGGTTGTCTTTACCTGCAGGTTGTATGTCTCTGGATTCAGTGAACTACAGATCAAAAATGTTTGGGAAAAATGTATCTATCTTGAACATACTCAGACTTGTTTTCTTGTTGTTATTCCCCAAGTGACAAAGGATAATAACTCTTTACGTAGCATTTGCATTGTGTTGGGAATTCTACTTGATTTAGAGATGACTTAAAGTATACAGAAAGGTATATGTAGTTTTACCATACCACTTTATAGAAGTGATCTGAAACTATGAATTTTGGTATCCTTAGGGAAAGAGCCATCTCTCTTAGGTATGAAGAGATGATTATATTGAACTTCTTTTTTGTGTGTAATTAATTTAAACTTACATTTGGGGGCATTAGGTTAATTTCAATTTTTTGATATTTTTTCTGTAGTTACAAATGTATTAGTTGGTATTAACCTTTGATCATGTATCTGATTATTTACATTCTTAGGATAAATTTCTAAAAGGGAGTCAAAGGATTTGACATCTGGTAGAGAAATGAATTGCTGAGTATTGAAGTAGAGTGAATCATTCTCACTTTAGCACAATCAGAGTCAAAGTCTGCAGGTGATGAAGGGAAATTTAACTTCTACTCATTCATTCTTTCCACAAATATTTGTTGAGTATCCCTTGCATACTAAGTTATGGAGCACACTAAGTTATGGACTAGGTACTGGGGCTCAGTAGGAAACAAGAGAGACATGTTCATTGTCTTACTGGCAGACACTTGAAAAGTTAGGAAGCATGGGCCAAATTCTTGCTTATGGATGGTGAAAGAGGGAAATAGTTTACTTACTGTTGTTTACATAGCCAGGGCTAGAGGACAGGGCCCAGGTCTTTCACAGTGTGAGACTCTTTTCATCCACCAACTACTTCATCCCTTAAGAGGGGTCCTTGGGGGTTCATGTCCCAGCAGGTTTATGGTGTCCTCCAGCCCCTAACCTATTAGATTTAGATCTGGGCAAGGGCAAAATGAATGGATCCAAGAATGTCTCTTCTTTCTATACCTTTTCTCTCTCCTGGATTCACTCCATTACCTCTCAGGTCCCCAAGGACCTCATATTCTTCTCTTTCTTATCAATTTGTTATTTTTTATTCATGTGTTTATAGTACATAATGATTACATTCCTTGTGGGGATTGGTACATGCACACAACACATTGAATTCTCTTTTTTTAAATCCCATTCTCCTCTCTGCCCTTCCCTCCTTCTATTTTTTTTTTTTTGAGAGAGGGTCTTGCTTTGTAGTTCAGGTTGGCCCTGAGCTCACTATGTAGCCCAGGCAAGCCTGAAACTCAGCAATCCTCCTGCCTCTGCCTCCTGAGTGCTGGGATGACAGGCGTGAGCCACCACGCCCAGCCCCCTCCTTCTATCTTTTGATACTCTTCTCATTTGCCAAAGATCTATCTCCCTATTTCTTGTTATCTATCTTCTATTTTGTTCTTTACTTACATTTTTGGTTTCTCATTTTAAGAGAAACTATTTGATATTTAAACTAGTGTGTCTAATTTATTTCACTAGTATTATTGGCTCAAGGTGCTCATGACTTATGAAAACCTGTTTTCTGAGAAGAGCTGTGGTATCAGTCACTCATAACCCATCATTCATGAGTTTAGACACTCTTTCTTCTTCTTTATGAAGGCACTTAAGGATTTTCTTAGTGAGGAACATCATTCTTTGTTTCCAGTAGAGTAATTCCAGATCAGGGAGCAGGTAAGGCACAGGGGTTTTCTCTGCTGGCCCTCACTGCTCACAGCTTGTCATGCTGTAATGGAAGAATCCCTGGCAAAACATGTTTCCCTACACTTTCCAGGGTTGGTTAATGCAATCTCTGTCTTCTTGCACGAGACAGACAAAGAGCGAAGAAGTCAGTGACAAGGTATCACACCTTAAGACATCTTAATCCCAGTCCACTACAGGGGCTATTTTGGAAGGAAAGTGTCAGAAAACAGGGAAACCCCACTGCCAGGAAGCCTTTTTTTCTCCACCCCATCCTGGGAGGAGTGTCTGTGACTGAAGGGAAATTCAATCACAGTCTTCCAGCCACCACAATTGAATTTGAATGGACTGTTTCCTCTTTGGATTCTGTTCCAAATTGCATTCCTGTTTTTGTGTTTGAAGTTAATTAGAGTCACAAATCATTTATATTTCCCTTTTCTGAAAGAAAGCCTGCCACAGTACTTATCTCATCGAATTAATTGACTAACAAAAGGCTCATTCCCTGAAAGTATTCTAAGTGTCTCTGATGCGTAAGTAGTGGGTTTGCACTTTACATATATGGAAAATAAAAACTTGAGGAATTTTGAATGTTCAGGTCTTAGAAATGAGAGGAAGAGTAGTTTTTATTTTCTCGGAGCTGCTCAGCCCAGTGTTTTGTTGCTCTGGATATGAATGAAGCCCAAGTGAGAATGGAAAGGTCTACCTGCTGGTGGGGGAAGTAGTACCTGTAGACAAAAGAGAAAGGGAACTCGGCACAAGAAGGCTTGGTGGCCAGTGAGTTGCTGATAGTTGGGAATAAAATGTGGTAAAGCTGCCATTTAATGTTTGTGATTTGGCAGTCCTTAAATTTCTAGTGGAAGATTTAATTTTTAAATTAGTATTGAGTTATGGCCTAAGGAGATGCTTCTAAAACAGCAATAGTAGTCTGAATAAACTTTTAGTTTTTTCCCATTGTGGTAAAATACATGTAAGATTTACTATCTTGGCCATTTTTTTTTTTTTTTTTTTTTTTTTTGCTTTTTTGAGACAGGGTCTCGCGTTGTAGTTCAGGCTGGCCCTGAGCTCACTATGGTGCCCAGGCAAGCTGCTGCGAACTCAGCAATCCTCCTGTCTCTGCCTCCCGAGTGCTGGGATTACAGGCGTGAGCCACCATGCCCGGCATTATCTTGGCCACTTTTAAGGGTGCAGGTCAGAAGCATTGAGTACATTAACATTATTTTGTGACTATTACTATCATCTTCGTATGAACTCTACATCTTGGAAGAGTGAATCTCGGTGCCATTTACACAATAAATCCTGCTTCTCTCCCATAGTCTTTGACAACCACATTATATTTTCTAGTCTCTAGATTTTGACTAAGTGCCTTCTGTTAGTGGAATTATATGGCATTGGTCTTTTTGTGACTGGTTTATTTCAGAGAGTATAATGTCCTGAAAACTTACTGTGTTGTCATCATTTCCTTCCTTATTGATGCTGAATATTCCATTACACATATTTAGCACATTTTGCCTATCCATTTACCACCCCCCCCATAAACCCTTGGATTGTATCCATGTGCAGCTATTATGAATAATACTGCTGTGAATATGACAATGCAGATATCTCTTTGAGACCTGGCTTTCAATTCTTTGGGATATATACAAAGAATTGCTAGGTTATGCAGTATTTCTATTTTGAATTTTTTTGAGGACCTATCATACTATTTTCCACGACAGCTGTTTTATTTTACAGTCCCATTGGGAAGTGGAGAAAGAATCAAGTTTCTTCATATACTCTCTAACACTTGGTGTTGAATAATCTTACCTGTAAGACCCATGAAATGAGGTAATATTTTGGAGTTTTAATCTAATTATTATTATTTTTTGTGGATTTGCACCTTGGGCTTGTGCATATCAGGTAAGAACGTGACCACTATGGTACATCCTCAGTGCTTTTTAATTTTTTTTTTTTTGAGACAGGGTCTTGCTTTGTAGTTCAGGCTGGCTCTGAGCTCACTATGTAGCCTAGGCAAGCCTAGAACTCAGCAGTCCTCCTGACTCTGCCTCCCGAGTGCTGGGATTACAGGCGTGAGCCACCACGTCTGGCAGTGCTTTTTAATTTTTGAGATGAGGTTTTGGTTACTTACCCAGTCTGGTCTCTAGCATGTGATCTTCCTGCTTCAACTTCCCAGGAAGCTGGGTTTACAGGGTGTGGTGCTAGACCCAGCTAATCCAGTCAATTTTGGTATTGGTAACATGTAGCGCCAGATTGTTCTGTGTTTCCTCTTGGTTACTATTTGTGGTTTCTTCATTGATTAAAAAAAATGAGCAACTGTTCCAGCAGTTATGAAGTTTATCATCCTTAAAAAGGACAATATGTAAGGAATTCTCTTTTCTACAGAAAAAAGAGCAAAAGTTGAGTCCCTGCTGGTTTGCTAGATTGTGTGCAGGATGAAAGAAATAGGTGGAGTAAAGAGGGAAAATACTTGTTCAGATTTTCTTTTCTTTATGAGTGGAGATGAGGGAGGAATGAAAAACCTGATAATAATGGATGGGTTAGAGGTATACTTAGTTGGAAAAGATAATAAACAGTGGTGTGCTGTAAAATGTTTATAGCTAGGACTTTGTGGAAAAGAAAAAATCTTTAAAAATTGAGGTAAAATGTACATAAGGTTTACCATCTTGGCCATTTTTAAGTGTACAGTTCAATGGTATTGAGTACATCGACATTATTTTGTGAACATTACGACCATCTTCTTTTGAACTCTTCACCTTTCTAGTATTTGCCAAATTGTGCATTGTAAATACTACCACATGGCTAATTGCAGGCTACCAGTGTGAAGTCACTGCACACGGAGCTGGGGAGAGATCTGTAGTAGCTCCTCATGACTGTTTCTGCCATACAGATAAATAGCTGTGAAGACCTTCAAGAGCACAAACAATAAGATATAATAAAATGTTTGAGTGGCTTATCTTTTTTCAACATAATTCATTTAATTCCAAGTTTCAGTAATGGTTGTATTTAGCAACTGGAAAGTCCTGAAGCTGTTCTCATTAACAGGCTATAGCACACCAGTGGCCCCCAGCTTCTGTGAACAGAATGAAGGAAATGGCTGGACCCTTGAACCAAGACCCAGGGCAACCTGAAATGGTATTAAAGGACACTAGCAGAAGCCTACAGTCTGAACAAAGAGGCATCCATATGTAGGTCAGTGCCAGACCTGGGGACACTGCTGTTGATAAGACCATGAAGTCCACAGAACTAGAGGGGCCAGTCCTCCTTCTAGGGTCTCCTGCATGGGAAGAATCCAGAGAGCAGCACTTGGTAAAGATCCAGAGCTTCTAGTTTTCATCTGCTGCCAAATTTCTTCCCTTCCAGTGGGACCACATGAGCTCCATTTACAGATAGCAGTTTGGAGAGAGGAAAGAAATCCAAGGAATTATACATTTATTCCAAACATCTCAATCATCTAAAAGACACTAAACTAGAAATCAACTGTGATTCTGTAAATTAACATATTTAAATTTGTTTTCCTTCCCTTTCTACTGAGGTGGGTGGATATTTACAAGGGAGATCTGCAGGGCGTAGGCAATCAAGATGTGGCAGATTCTTTCCATCGCATGAGTGATGGGAAAAACATGTGTCCCTAGTACAAGCTTTGTCTTTACTTTTTAAAAATTTTTTTTTAGTTTTCATTTTTTTGAGACAGGGTCTCGCTTTGTTGTTCAGGCCGGCTCTGAGCTCACTATGTAGCCTAGGCAAGCTTCAAACTCAGCAATCCTCCTGTCTCTGCCTCCCGAGTGCTGGGATTACAGGCGTGAGCCACCACGCCCGGCACTGTGGTATGTGGTATTGATTGCTGGTGGGCGTGAGTCACCACGCCCAGCATGGCATGTGGTTACTAGGGATCGAGTGCAGGACCATTGCACTTGCGAGGCAGGCGCCGGAACCACTGAGCTAATCCTCCGGCCCACAAGCTTTGTCTTTACTCTGGGCACCATCAACCTGTACTATCAAATAGTAACGTAAATGTAACTTTTTTTTTTTTGCCATACCGGGAATAAAATAGTAACATAAATTGTCACTGGGGTTGGGGCTGTAAGCTGATAATCTTTTTTAATTTGTTCTTAAAATACATAGGAACCACAAATTAAATATCCAACATAACACGTAAGAATTAAATATCCTGTGTTAAGAATAAGATGGTGCAAGTGTGCCGAAGGGCTGGAGGAGGCACAGAAGTGAGTCCTGAGGGTGAGGTAATTAGGGAGGTCATGTAAGGAACAGGGCTCAGGAGCTACCATCATGCTTTTGCTGAAAAAAACTGGCCAGAGGAAGATGAAGCCATTTCTGGTTCTGAGAGTTCACTAAATTAGAATGCCTATGCTTTCCTCTCAGAAGTAAAGTACACCTAAAAAGGTCGGATGGCGCTGGCTTTTTCAAATTTACATTTTATGAGTTGATTAGCTGTGATTTAAAAAATATTTTTATTCCAAAAATGAATTTTCTACAGTAATGCAGTTAGATAAATAAGCTCGTCTGTCTTCTACAAAAGACAATTGAGACACTTAAGGTGAAAATCACTTATTCATCTCCGTATTAAAATGGAAAAAAGTAACAGACTTCAGGTACTGGTTAATAATATGGGAAACTCCTTTATCTTTTTCTTTGCTCTTTTTGGTAGTCTCCTATGTAAAAGTTTTATATTACTATGAATATTTTATAGTAGACACATTTGTTTCAACTTTCTTTATAAACTCATTTTAAAATTTAAAGGCACACAATAAAGCTTTATGCATTTATTAAAATATACACATTTTAGTAAATTTAGAATTTTTTCTTAGTATTTTGATAAAACAATATATTGTCAACACCACAGTCATTTGAAAATAAAGTACACTCCATAGTACATCTGCATATTATTTCTTTCTTCATAGTACATTACAATACCCCATTGTACAGTGCACCAATGGGAATTAAAAACCACAAAGCAAACAAACTTTAACAGATACAGCAATTTCATACAAAAAAAATAGCAGAGAACAACACCAGAAATTACCATCTGCAAAATGCAAGTTGTACTTCTCAAAGACCAAAACAAAAATGAAACAAGTTAGTAAAAGTCACGAGTTGTTATTTATAACTTTGGATACGACTTCAACAATAACGTTTCTTTTCCACAGTGAGAAGAACTAGGACGCCGAGTTGTGTGGTCAGATGGCATGACTACATGGAAGGAGAACTGGAGCTGCTCTCCTAAGATCGTTCAGCCCCTTCTCTCAGCCTGACAGTTGAGGTATTTATGCGCCAGTGTACAATAGTGTATCTGCTGTGGGGGGAGGGGGGTTCATGGATTCAAGAGTACATTCTCAACTTTGGGCGTGGGAGTGAGAGAAGTATAACAGCAACTGCCAAGCTCAGTCAGTAGGTGTGCACGGAATAGCTTCGTCATCCCGGTATCAGCACGAACACAATACTTGTGAGTCTGCACTTCTCAAGAAATTCACATGAACCACAGTTTCCTTCAGCCTATGTTATCGATGTCAGTGTCATGAAAGGTTAATAGAAAAAAAAGAATCTACAAACAGACATCACAAAGGAAGTCTCTAATATAAAAAACCAGGCTGCCCTTGTTTTATAGTTCTCATATAAAGCCATGCAAATCTTTCCTGGTGTGTACCAACATGTACTACATACTTTCAAAGAGCAAGAAATTAGAGCTATCTGCTGTCAGGAAAATTCAAGTCTCAGATGACTGTGCAAGTCCTGTGTGGAGTGTATAATTCATGCATGTGATATGCTGTTTTATGATTTCTAATGTTATTTTTGGTTGATACTGCGGAAGAATACTCGTTCACTTTTGATGGGCTTTATAACTTCCACTGATCCCTTTTGGGCCTTAAATCCTTAAAAAAAGACATTCTGTATTTCTCAGGGAAGTAATTTTGGCAAAAGGCAACTGCTTAGGTCTTTCAAAATGATGCGTGTGTTACCCCCAAACAAGACAAGCAAGAAGAGGAAAGCACTTTCAAAAGGAAGATGTTCTCGAGGAGGAGTAAAAACACAATCAAACGGCTTCTCCTCTCAAGACTTAGAAAAAACCAAAGTGGGAGATAGAACTAAACAACTATGTCCAAGAAGGAGGCTTTGTGCTACCTGTCACATTCCATCTGAGCAATGCAAAGCCCACTCCCGCGGGAAGCACCATCTGATCCTGCTGCTGGGGGGCCTGCAGTTTGGGGTGCTGTGTCTGCCCTGGTGGGTTGCTTAATGATAACTACCGGCTCTCTCACGGCTAGGCCAGCCCTGTGCCTGTGGGGCCTCTCCTTTAGGTTCTCCAAAGGGTCTCAGCAGATAATTCCTCAGTGTTAGAGATGTACATCCAAACAGGGGTAGCCGAGGTTCCATGGAAATTGTGACCCCTCAAACCTTGCTGGGAACGTCATGTCCCATGACCCCAGTAGTGAGGTTTGGGGTGCATTTGCATTGCTGTCTTCCCTTCCCTCTGCCTGTAGGAAATCGAGGCTCTCTTTGGACTGCTCAGTAACCTGAGGCTTGAATCCAAGAGTGGACCATTGGCTGCCACCAGGTGAGTGACCCATGGTTTGGCTTCAGATACATGTTCTCATTCCTGACTTCTGCACACAACAGGACGTTTCTAGTCTGAGACACAAAGTTAGTCACTCTTGTGGTTAACGTACAGACTTTGCAAAGGCATTTTAGTCTCTCAGTATAACCTGCTGGCTAAGGGGGTGGCAATTTTCTCCAGCCTTCTAGGTGATTCTCAAACTGATGTAGCTTCTACAAGTAAAAGAGAGCCCGTCCCTTGTAAGTACACTTCTCTAAAACATTGTCAGCGGTGTACACTTTGTCAATACTTTTTGGCAGAATAAAGACATTTCTTTGAGTTTTGTTTCTTAATAATTAGTGTCTTTGTGTCCTGAGTAACCCATGCATTCTAGAGGGTTGAATGTTAAATTCAACAGCTCTCTTCTTTCCTCCTGCTTCCTCTTTTTATTTAAATTTAAAATCATGAGTCATCATGACTATGATATAGACATTTGATTAGAAGTAGAACTGGATTTTTCACCTAGTTGTGTCTTTCAGTTTCTTTCACTAGTTCAAAGTGGTCTAGCACTGAAGTTGGGTAAAACTGGGAACTGAGGTTTTACTGTTTAAACATATACAAAAAGTTGCTAGTTTGGTTGTTGAAGCTTATCTATTAAAATTTCAAAAGTGGGGCTGGAGGGTTAGCTCAGTGGTTCCGGCGCCTGCCTTGCAAGTGCAAGGTCCTGAGTTCGATCCCCGGTAACCACATACAATGCTGGGCGTGGAGACTCACGCCCACCAGCAATCAATACCACATACCACAGTGCCGGGCGTGGTGGCTCACGTCTGTGATCCCAGCACTCGGGAGGCAGAGACAGGAGGATTGCTGAGTTCGAGGCTTGCCTGGACTACATAGTGAGCTCAGAGCCAGCCTGAACTATAAAGCGAGACCCTGTCTCAAAAGGAAAAAAAAAAAATTTCAAAAGTGGCTGTAAATAACTTTGTGTAGTGTGTCCATGTATTTTTTTCCTTGATTAATGACAAAATCAGATATAGGATTCAAAAAGGAATCATACTGCTTCCAAATATAGATATTCTTTTCTTTCTTATGTTAAATCAACTTGTAGTGTGTGTGTGAGGTATTAGTGCCTCGCAAGGCAATGAAGTCACTGCCCCACATTTTTCCAAGTCCAGCCTTGTGTGAGTCACACTTTGATCACATCCTCAGGCACTCTCCACCCAGTGAGAGACAGCCAGTTTGAAGTGCAACTAACCTACCACCCACTGCCCGTGTGTACATCAGGCATCAATAATAAGGTCCAGTCAAACTAGGTCCTTGCTTTCTCTGGAAGGAAGCACACAGTACAGATTAGTCTGAAAGTAGCTGTCAGCCAAGGTCTGCATCTTATGCATCCTTTGCTTGGAACACCTCTCTCATTCTACCCAGGGAGGGGCTGCTTTTTCCACAGGCTCACACAAAAGAATGGAAGGACTCTGTTCTTTATGAGCTTGCCAATGGAAGGCAACCTTTTCCATGTTTGTGCCTCTATAGTATACAGTGTCTCTCACCTCACCTGCACTATTTTGCTTTGTTTATATATCCTGTTTCCCTTTATTTATGGAGAGCTGGATTTCTATTTTACTTATTATTGTATAAATATATGCCACAGCACATAGCAGGCACTCTGAATAATTGCTGAAGAAATACTTCATTTTCCTCCAATTCATTCACTCATTCATCCATCTATCAGGTAGTTATTGAACACCTACTCTATATCAGGCATAAATAGCAAGTAAAATATAGATTTGAGTTTATCTATAAATTTCAAAGGTCTGTGCTATTTCAGTTTTCTTCTCTTATGGGGAAAGACTTGCTCATCTTATGCAGGTAGTATTTTTTGGTCATTATTGTCAATTTTATAATTTTTAAGGTTCCCCCCTCATCGGCACATTCAGCACAGCACAGTAAAGTTCTGCACTTGACCTTATGGGAAAATTTGATTTGATTCTCATCCAATTCAGTTTGTGACCAGAATTGTGGAAAGATTTAAGTTTGTGAACTGAGGTACTACTGTAATATATTGTATATACTGATCTTTTCTCAATACAGTTCCAGAAACAAAATATGCAGAAAACCCTAATATAATCATTCCAGTTGTTGATGACATTTGACAACTGCAATGTGAAATTTGGAACTATCTCACAGGAGCTGGGAAACATGAGGAAAAACATGTCAGTGTATCCTGAAAAACTTTTCCTAAAATACTGAGTTTTAAAAATCCAAGGTCACGAGGGAGATGACCCATCATCTTTAGAAAACAAAAAGCAAGTGACGGTGGCACATACTGTAGTCCCAGAACTCGGGAGGCTGAGGCAGAAGGACTGCTGTGAGTTCAAGGGCAGCCTGGATACATAGTGAGTTCAAGACTAGCCTGAACTACATAGCAAGAACTGCTTTTAAAAAACAAAAGCAAACAAACAAACAAGAGAGCAAATCTTAAAATATATAAAGATCCTATTTAGGAAAAATGGTTTCTGTAGTGAGAGTAGTTCATGGGATCTGCACAAAAAGAACACCAATGGTGTTAGCAAAAGCCTGTGTTCTTCCTTCTCATGCTATATGAAATACATATACCTGCCATCAGACCATAGCTGCTGTAAGACCTAAACCTCATAAGTAAAAGGAGATTCTTTTAGCCATGGCAAATTTTGGTTATTTTACACTCATGTTTTCCTTGAACACATAGTTGAGGATTATAACTCTATCCCATTTATCTAGATTGTGTCAAGCTAACCAGGCTGTTTTTAATCAGGTTTCTTGAGTCTTAAAACTAGTTTAAAACTTTTTCACAAAGATTGTTGATAATTAGTCTAGAGTTAATCCTCCAAAATATATGTGACAGGTCAGGCTCTGTATCTTTTTTTTTTTTTTGAGACAGGGTCTCACTTTGTAGTTCAGGCTGGCCCTGAGCTCACTATGTAGCCCAGGCAAACCTCGAACTCAGCAATCCTCCTGTCTCTGCCTCCTGAGTGCTGGGATTACAGGTGTGAGCCACCACACCCAGCACTGTGGAATGTGGTATTAATTGCTGGTGGGCGTGAGTCATCACACCCAGCATTGTATGTGGTTACTAGGATTGAACTCAGAACCTTGTGCTTGTGAGGCAGGCACCAGAACCACTGAGCTAAATCTCCAGCCCAGGCTCTGTATCTTTATGGTTACATTTAGGAAAAAGGAAATAGCATCATCGAGCATGACAGGAAAATGACAAACTGTACTCAGGAAGCCAGAGTTCTAAATAATTAATATGGAAGAATTAAAAAAATCTTAAAAATGGTACTTATTTGAGTTTAATGGTAGACATTGGCTGTGGGAATAATATGCAATTTATTTAAAAATGTTGTTTACAAAACTACTTTCAATTGATTTTTCTGTGTCAGGTTGAAGCCCAGAGAATCAGTCATTAGGACTTGTCAAGTTTGGTAGTTTTATCTGTATTTATCAGGCCCTGGCACTTCTCCTCCTAAATAGGGCAGATCTTACATTTCTTCTCACGCTCTGCACTTAGCACATAAGCTAATCTCAATCACTCTTAACTGAATTAAAAGAAAAAAAAAGACTTACTTCTTCTGCCAAGGCAATTTTTTTTTTTTTTTTTGAGACAGGGTCTCACTATGTAGCCCAGGCAAGCCTTGAACTCAGCAATCCTCTTGTCTCTGCCTCCCAAGTGCTGGGATTACAGGGGTGAGCCACCACGCCCGGCTTGTCAAGGCAAATTTTAAGAGTAGATCTGGAGGTTAGTTGATGTGTTTTGGACAACTTTTGTCAGGAAAATAAATTGAGGAGAAAAAAGTCAAGAAATTCGCTGTTTTGTCTCTTCCAGAAAATTATCACCAAGATTTTAGCTTGATTAAAATTATTGTCTTCACATACATGTATAAACAGCTAAGTGCAGCCAGTGGGAATCCTTGCAGTCCAATTGTAGAATTTACAGTGTTTCTTTTTCCTGTTTCAGAGAAAAGTCTTTTAAGAATCCTGTGGTCCCAATTTAAACCATATTGTGTAGATATGTCTCTGGGCTTCAGTGAAACTGCTTTGGGAAAAAAAAAAAACAAAACAGAGGAAAATACTCTAAAAAGTAAGCTGTTCCAGAGGCATAAGGTTCAGAAGTGAAATGTGATCTGATGGAATGTAATTACCTAAGTAGCAGTGCTTTGACATTTTTTTTTTTTTTTGTTTTGAAGGTAGCACCCACCAATCCAGTGGTTGCATGTTTTTTTTTAAAAAAAGCTACAGAATTTACAATTTTAGAAATATGAAGTAGATTTTGCAATGTGATCTCAGTGGCTGGGTCACTTCTCCTTGCAAAGATTTTTATCTGATTATAAAACAAACAGCTCACTTCTTCAAGGCATATTAGTGCCATGAAATCATGCTTCACCTTTGCCCTGGGTCATCACAGCAGCAGGAGCTCAGAAGCTTACGGTATAAGGGAAGGCTTGACAGACAGTTAATTTCTGCCAATGACCTTCTGGCCTTTATGGCAAGCAGTGGTTGTTTAATTTTTTTTCTGGGCATTTAAATAGGACTTTGATGGTGTTTCTTACCGTGTTATTGGGTCTGACTCTGAAACCTTTGGGGGAATTGTCTGAGATTCCTTTCCTTTGGTGCTTCCTGAAACACTGGAGACTGGGAGAACATGGAGGAAAAAAAGGAAGCATGTGTCCTCTGTTTTTGGGATGAGGTCTGTTGACTGAGGAAGGGCTGACACCTTCCTGCTCACACTGACCGGGGAGCAGTGCCCAGCTGGATGTGCCACACAGCCGCACAGCTCTGTGCTCGCAAGTGGACAGAATGCTGCCCACACCCACCTGCCCTGTCACTTCTGCAAAGGAGCTTCAGTCTCTCTGGGACTCAAGAACCTTGGCCCTTGTTTCTGGGGGGTCTCAGGAAGAAGCGAAACAACTCGACCAGCAAACCATAGGCCTGGGAAACATTAGTTACCATCACTTCTGCTGGTTGCACCTTAGATAGAATTTCATTTATTTTCTTGTTTATTCTTTTTCACAAGGGAGCCAGTTAGGAGCCCTGGGTTAAACCCTTTGAACCGTTCTGATGAGCAAAAAATAGCAAGTGATAGGCTATGACTAGGGATTGACTTTGGGGGAAAAAGAGTGAAAAATAGTGTTCACCTTCTAGCCCACAAGTGAGGTTGCTGAAAACCGATCGCGTCTCTACCCTCTGTGTGGCTATGCTTACTCTGGAGAGGAATCTAACTCGTCGTTTGTAATCAGGGCCTCTGAGTTCTGTTTGTGTTTGCTTTTGCTCTTCGCTTTGCTACTTGTCCGGCTGCTCCCCTTTGCATCTGACATCTGCTGATAATAGAAGCCTTTGTCCTCCGCAGGCCCGCCCCAGTTCTCCTGGCTCTCGCCCTCGGTGGCGTAGGAGAAACCCTCCTCCACCGAGAAGGGGTCGTCCACATCATAGCGCTGGTATGTACTTTGGTGCAGGGCCTCCTCCCGGGCGCTGATTTCCAGGGTGCTGTTCCAGATGCCATACCCAAAGTAAATGAGCACACCTGTGGGGGGAAGGCACAGGTGAACGAACATCGCTTTGTGATCTAAGGCACGGTGCAACGATCACCTTTGATGGTAAAACCTGAGCTGGGGGCCATGTGTATTCTTTGATCTACATGGTGTTTTGAGTTAGATGTCATTTTAAAAAATGGAGAGATCTTGCATTGAGCAACCTGAATTTATAGCTTCTCCTGAAGTTGAAGAGCCTGACAACCTGTTACCCACCTTCCTGTGTGGGAATTTCTGGCTGGATGTGAGCATTCGCCGCCTCTTTAGACAGAACGCAGACCCTCTAGGTCATGAGAGTCCCCATCTCCCCCGATGACATCTAATTCATTACTCTTCTATAGCTGCCACCCAGGAATTTGCATTTTCTACCTTGAGCTCAGTGTTTCTGGATCAGCAACAGTATACCCTACTCTCTCATAACATTTTGTTATCATTCGCCTCTGCCTAGAACTCCATCTCGTTTTACCATTTAGCAACATGTGTAAATAATGGCTTTTATGTGTTAAGGCCCTTAACCCATCTTTTTAGACTGTACTCTACTTGTAGACTGCAGAAAACTGGTACTTAATGTTTGTTAAATAAATGACTGAGAACTGGGGATGAGCCTGAAATTCTCAGTGCAAATTCTTTCTGTTGACATCACTCCATCTAAAGGAAAGACAACTTCCTAAGTAATATGTAGCATGTACAGGTGCTAATGCCTCACTTCTGTGACTTTTGGGAATAACATACATAATTGCTTAAAGTCCCCTTTCTCCACTTTGAAAAGTCCATGAAATTCAGGGCATGGAAAGCTGAGAACCAGAGACATGGTAGCCACAGGGCACAATTAATAAGAATGCAAGCTCTTGTGTCCAACGCCACCTCTATCACTATTAGCTGTGTGACTCTGGCACCATTACTTAGGCTCTCAGCTTGCTATTCTGTAAATTAGAAGAATTAGCGCTATAACATGGGCTGCTTGAGGATGAGATGAAATAAGTGATGATTCTCAATCTTGGCTTGATAGTCAAGCCTCACCCCTCCCCCACTGGACATTCTGATTAAACTGGTTTTCAGTATAACTCAAGCAAAGGTGTTTTTTAAGGCTTTGTAGGTGATTCAGCCAAGAGTGAGGAGGCCTGGGACCAGCTAAGCCTGCTGCACTGCCCACTTGGGCCGTGCCATGGCCTGGCTGCTGGACCCCATTCACTCATGCAACTTCCTTCAGACCTTTAGCACCCTCTTCTGAGTGGCACTGGCCCATCTGACTTTGGTGCCCTCTGGCATCTGGTTGGCTGTTTGCTTAGAACCAACCACAGTTCAAGCCTGTGTTCTAACTCTAGAGCTGGGGAAATCTGGCCACCTTTTGGTTCTGAGATGTATCTTTTAAAGCTTGGATTTCTCCCTCTTTGTCCTAAATGACTTTCTCTCAAACACCACCCCCCCATCAACTTTCCAGGAGTCCAAGTAAGCAGAGATTTATAGTCCTAATTGATAATAAATACCAGAGTTAATTATTAGCAGATGTAGCTGTTACTGCTTAAATAGCGACTTCATCATTTTGGACATGAGTCTTTATGCTCTTTTATCTGGGGGGATGGGGCATGGCCATGAGAGATAGTTATTATCTTTGTGTAGAACACATCACATCTTAAAGGGCCAGCATGCTGGATCCTGGAGGAAGCCTGTGTTTGAAGCATGCCTGAGACCTAAGACTGAATTTGAAGTAAAGTGGGACCAGTAGGAGCACAGTTTTGCTTTTTTGTCTTTCGTTAGACATCAAGACAGATGGCAAATCTTGTTTCTAACTTCTGATCAGATGTATCGTGTCAGTTCTTTTCCCTTTGATTTCTTTCCCTGACCCTGTTTATAGGTGGGCCATTTCCTACTGAACTTAATACGCTTTCCCCTCCTTCCCCTTAGCTTCCCTCCTCTGTAAATGCACAGGTCACCTCACAGCCTGAACCCTGGCTTGACCTCTATGCTGCAGATCTCCTCTTACTTTCACTGAGTATTTGGGCATCAGGTAGATCTAAAGGGAAATTCTCTAAAAACGTGGTAGATTTGATCATAGATGTTCAAAGTGGGAAATCTCTAATGATCATCTATGTATTCTAGCACTTTCTTTCATTTTACAGAAGAAGAAAGAGAGGCAGGAATGCTAGGCAACTTGCTTGGGCGGGAGAGGGCAGAACTGGTCTTGCATATGTACTCAGTGTCTCCCATATCCGATCTTTCCCCTTCCCTGCTTCGGCATGATTACATGCCACACTCAGGACAGTAAATAGTCAGAGAGAGTGTGGTCTATAGTTGTTTGAGAATGGCCAGCCTGGAAGGAACACATCTATGTGCACACTATTACTTTGGAGAAGGCAACCTGTAAAGGCCATGAAAACCACATAAATATTTATAGATCTTTTAATGTTTGCTCCTGCTCCCTACATTTCCAAAGGTGTGTCACACTGTCCTCAAATCCAGACTCTGAAGAGGGTGTGGCTGTGTGCAGGCAGCTGCTTTTGGCAAAGCCATTCTCCACAGTGTTGGTTCGTTGCCTGTTTTTATCCTTTTTGCTGGCCCATGGGTCAATTCAGGAAAAGTGCCATGAAGGACAGAAGGGTGGGCAAAAAGGAGAACTGGGGAGTGACAGAGAAACAGAGGGGAACAGATGAAGGGAAATAGGGAGGGAGGGAGAAGAGAAACGCTACGACCATCTGTCACACATAAACAAGGGCTTTGTGTGAGGAGTCAACAGCACTGCTAAAAGCCTCCTGTGTGGCAGCAGGGTGCTTGCTTCAGCTGGCTTGGAAACTCTGCGTGAGGTAGTTTCTGCAAACGTGGTGGTGGTGGTGAGCCTTGGAATCCCGGGTCCTCTGAACTGAGCTTCATGCAGCACCTGTGTGCAAGGTCCTGCCGCAGTGGGAATGGTGGCTCCTCGCCTTTCTTCCACGGAGCTTACATGTTACACAAATGCTGTTGTGTTTAGACTCCAGTTATGCTGTTTGGAAAGGTGTGTGTGTGTGTGTGTGTGTGTGTGTGTGTGGTTGGGGAGGTGCTGATTATGTGCAATTCAGGCAGGAAATACAGAAAAAAAAAAGGGACTGTTCACAGTAACCTGTGATGGCTGAACTATGAGTCCTTTCAGGTCTGCTCAGTCCCTACCCCAGGCAGTTTCCAGCTCTTGCAGCTCTATCAGGGAAGCTATGAAGTATAGATTGATGGGAAACAACTCTGTACTTTCTACTTTGAACAATTTCAAACATGTACAGAGTTCAGTGAATACTTGATTAGTCCCATTAGCAACCCCCACTCTCTTCTCCCTTTCTCTTTGGATTTTTTTTTTTTTTTTTGAGACAGGATCTTGCTTTGTAGTCCAGGCTGGCCCTGTGCTCACTATGGAGCCTAGCAAGCCTCAAACTCAGCAATCCTCCTGCCTCTGCCTCCCAAGTGCTGGGATTACAGGCATGAGCCACCACGCCTGGCACTGTGGTATGTGGTATTGATTGCTGGTGAGTGTGAGTCACCACACCCAGTATTATATATGGTTACCCGGGATCGAACTCAGGACCTTGTGCTTGCAAGGCAGGCACTGGAACCGCTGAGCTAAATCTCCGGCCCATCTCTTTGGATTGGTTTTGAAACAAAATCTCTTCTATCATAGGTTTCATCCATGAATTTTTCAGTACATGTCTCTAAAGTAAACTCAAAAGAGTAACAATCATTATCACATCTAGAAATTAATAAACATTTTTTTTGCAGTAGTGTGAACTGAACATAGGCCCTTGTACCCCCAAGGTAGGCATGGTACCACTTGAGCTAAATTCCCAGGTCAACATTTCTTTTTTTTTTTTGCTTTTTTTGAGACAGGGTCTCACTTTGTAGTTCAGGCTGGCCCTGAGCTCACTATGGTGCCCAGGCAAGCCACCGCGAACTCAGCAATCCTCCTGTCCCTGCCTCCCGAGTGCTGGGATTACAGGCGTGAGCCACCACGTCCGGCATTGTGGTATGCGGTGTTGATTGTTGGTGGGCGTGTCTCCATGCCCAGCATTATATGTGGTTACCGGGGATCGAACTCAGGACCTTGCGCTTGCGAGGCCGGCACCGGAACCACTGAGCTAACCCTCCGGCCCAGGTCAACATTTCTTAATATTATCTGCTCTCAGCAGTATTACAATTTCCCCGAATTACTGCACACACAGGGGACATCTTTCCACCTTACTAGGCTGTATGCTTATTCAGTGATGCCATCATTTACTTGGAATCATTTTTGGGTTGCAGTAAGTCCTGGGCTAGGATTATTTCCTTAGGTGGTGGGTCACATGGAGCTGCCCATGTGTCAAGTAGTTAGTTAGCAGGCGCAGAAGCATATCAACATTTTAACACAGACGTGGCTGTGCGCGGGCATAGAATGAACGCCAGCCCTGATGAAAGCAATGGCAATGAGTTCTGTGAAAGGCAGAGGGGAAAGTGGCTATTCAAAGGGAAGCTTTGATTTCTTTTCCGGACAGAATTCCTTGGTGCAGAATGTGCCTGGGAATGGATCAAGCAGGATGAGATAAGAGTCACACCTGTAGCAATGGAATGGGCTTTCTGGAGGTAATAAAATGTGTTTGATTTCAAAGTCATTTATAAGTGATAATTATCAGCCATCATCTCAGGGAAGTTCAGAACTGCACAAAAAGTCAGCCATTGAAATAGCCCCAGAACTCACAACTCTCTAAGTAGAGTCCTGCTGTTCCTTTTCCATCCAGGGGCCTCCAAGGAAGGTTCAGGAATGTCACTCTTGTCAGATGCTAGGGCACCTGGCCATCACCAACCAAGAACCTGCTTATCTACTTGTGCTGATTCACCCTTTGCAAGTTAATCAAATGAGCCCAAACCTATTAACTTGGTCATATGCAAGAAAATCTAGAACAAAAACTCAACTCTGGCCAGGTGTGGTGGCTCACGCCTGTAATCCCAGCACTCGGGAGGCAGAGACATGAGGATTGCTGAGTTCGAGGCTTGCCTGGGCTACATAGTGAGCTCAGAGCCAGCCTGAACTACAAAGCGAGACCCTGTCTCAAAACAAACAAACAAACAAACAAACAAACACTTCAACTCTGAAACAGACTGAGTGACATAAATAATAATAGCAGATTTCCAACTTCGCAGGTGCAAACTCAGGTTTAAGAGCAGGTACCTGATCTCTCCAGGGTTTGGGACTTCCTGGCCCTCTACATGCAGCTCTGTGCTTAGGGCCAAGACAGAAGGCCACCTGGCTTCAGGGGGGGTGGGTGGAGCTGCCCCTTCTGGGGTGCGCTTTCCAGCAGGGAGTTCTGCCTGCCGCAGATAGCTGAGGCCCTCTGCTATGCCCAGAGTCCATTTTGTTTGGACTACTCTAAGATCAACTTTCCAAAACAGACATTTGCCAACACAGAAATGAAGACTGGATGGTAATGAGAAAGTGTCCTCCCCACCCCCTGCAATCCCACCAACTTCTACTCTAGCTCATAGTTTTTAGAAGTACCTCTCTGAGAGCTATTGATGGCAACAACAGCCAGGCTTGTTACCATGGTGTGGCCAGGCAGAGCAGGCTTTGGATGCAGGTAGGGGAGGAGGACGCCCTGTCTCTGACTCCACTACTGAGCTAACACGCAGTCACATGACTCCATCCTCCGGTTCTCATCTGCAAAATGCAATTAGGGACCCTCATTTTATCGGAGACATATAATAGCCATAGCAGGTAATGCAAAGTTCTTAAGAGAATGCGAAAAAAAATCTAGTTATATGTCAGCAATCCACTTCTAACTCAATAGATATTCAAGAGAAATGAGTCTACCAGTGACAGGTACAGGAATGTTCCAGCAGCGCTGTTCTTTGTAGCCCCAGTGTGCACAGAGCCTAGATGTTTAGGGAATGGACAGATATATGGTGGCATATTAATGCAGAGGAAGACTAGCCTCCAGTGCAAACAAACAGTCAAAGACTGCAACAGGGTAGATGAATCTCACAGACATGAGGTTGAGGGGAAGAAGCCAGCTGCCCCTTGTTGGTGGGGTTGGAAGTCTGTTCTGGGTGCTTTGCTTACACTGGCACCGCAGCCTTCTTCCTGTGCCATAGCTCTTCTGTCTTTGTTCTTTTGTCTCAAAGGCAGGTCAACATTTTTGCTGCCTCTGCCGTAAGGCGCTGCCCTTTCCTGTCCCTGTTTCTCCATGTCCAGCACAGCATCCTCCACACTCCCTCCTTCTTGGAGCCCAGTCCTGTTGCCACCCTAGTCAGAACTTCCTTATTTTCTTGCTCTTCTGAACATGATTTTGATATTGAATATGCCAGTTGTTTTATCCTCTGCCATCCATGAAAACTTCAGACTTACTCATGGGAAGTATTGTCAATAATTTGGTGCTTTCTCAAGTCTCAATGCATGGTCTTTCCCTTCCCTTTTCTTCTCTTCCTCACAGTGGCTATTTCTGGTTATTCACAAGAAGATTTCAGGGCCTAGATGAGGTAAAGCTCCTAAGGGCTTGTATTCTCTTTAGAATATTTATGGTTTGGTGAAGAATTCACCAGCTCATTGCCTAAGTCTGTTATATTCTCTCCATCTTCAGACAAGAGTTCATTTTCCTCAGAGGGACTGGAAAATCCCAAATGCAAACTTGGCAGCCTTTAGGATAAAGGTGTCTAATGGTTAATTCATGAAACAGGCCCATAGGGAGGGGTAGGCCTGAAAGACGGGTGTAATACTTTCACCACATCCCTGCTGGTCTCATACTCCCTGATACTCTGCCCATCCCCTTGAGATGTTCTTTTACAAATCTGCATCAGCTAGAAGAAAAGAAAAACGAAGGCTGCTTTGTGCTCACTTTGTTGGGATTAATAACATTTACTATATATTATTTATCTTGTCTGAAGGAAAAGAAACACATGTGGGATAAGCTTGTTGGAGACTGTGCTTCATTTTACTTTTGAGTTATGTTCTCCTGAAGGTCAAAAGCTTAGCAATACATTGTTATAAAATGCTGTAATTAAGATTCATTTAAGAACACTGAAAAAATTTTGTCTAGATGATTATCGAGTTATGAGTCAGCCAACCAAAGAAATCTTTTTAAAAAGTAGCTAATGTTTCACAAGAAGCTCCATTTAAAACTATCTTTATGGTTCTTCCCAAGACAGTTAAACTGTGCATAGAAAGATTAAAAAGAAAGATCTGAAGTTTTGGAGGCTTAGAAGTTTAAAAGTGGGACATTTATTCTAGAAGGTTATTCAAGATTTTATAAGCCAGTTTGGAGTTGTTGGGTGGATAGATCTTTATGTACAGATTTTTAAAAAAAATTTTTTTTTTTTGAGACAGGGTCTCGCTTTGTAGTTCAGGCTGGCCCTGAGCTCACTATGTAGCCCAGGCAAGCCTCGAACTCAGCAATCCTCCTGCCTCTGCCTCCTGAGTGCTGGGATTACAGGCGTGAGACACCACACCCGGCATGGTGATATGTGGCACTGATTGCTGGTGGGCATGAGCCACCACACCCAACATTGTATGTGGTTACTGGGGATCAAATTTAGGACCCTGCGCTTGCGGGGCAGGTGCTGGAACCACTGGGCTAAATCTCTGGCCCCAGAAACTTGTTTTTGAAAAATACTTTTTATAATGGAATTATTTGCTCTGTTTGATAATTTCTCCTTCCGATCTCTAGAGCAGGGACTCTCAAGCTTTAGCATGTATTAAAATCACTTGGAAAGCTTGTTATACTTTAGGCCAATGACAGCAAACCTTTTATAGTACAAGTGCTGAACAGTAATCCAGAATCCACTTATTTATTGCAAAGTGCAATGCTGCAATTAAACGTGATTACTAAGGTTTTAGTTTAGAAAAAGCCGACTTGTACATTAATATCTTCTGCCTTAAAAGAAAAACACAGTAGGATGTTTATCATAGGTTCATCACCACTGCCCTGAAGTGTCTTTGGAGATTCTAATTTTGATTGCCTGGGATGGAGTCCAAAATTGCACTTCTTAATTAGCTTTCCAGAGAAGTTGATGCCGCTGGCTTGGGACCATACTGTGAGAACTGTTGTAAAGCTGGGTGAACATTAAAATTACTTGGAGAACCTCTAAAAGTATCTTACATTTGGCCACAGGATCAACTGAATCAGAATATCTCTGTGGGAGGAGCCTGAGTTTAGAATGTTTCAGAAGCAACCTGGGATATTACGGATATATAACCAGGGTTGACAGTCTCTCTTCTGGGTTAAATTTCATCACATAGCTGTCTTCAAAACTCAGTTTGGGGCCAGAGGGTTAGCTTAGTGGTTCCGGCGCCTGCCTCACAAGCGCAAGGTCCTGAGTTCGATCCCCGGTAACCACATATAATGCTGGGCGTGGAGACTCACGCCCACCAACAATCAACACCGCATACCACAGTGCCGGGCGTGGTGGCTCACGCCTATAATCCCAGCATTTGGGAGGCAGAGACAAGAGGATTGCTGAGTTTGCTGCGGTTTGCCTGGGTACCATAGTGAGCTCAGGGCCAGCCTGAACTACAAAGTGAGACCCTGTCTCAAAAAAAAAAAAAAAATCATGTTACAAAAGCAGTTACAGAAGAGGTCCAGAGGTAGTGTTCTAGAAATCCTCCCAAATGTGGCTTATGGGCCACACCTCGTGATCCGCTGGGCATGCAGTGCTTTGTAGGTGCCTGTGCCCATTGTCTGGCCAAGCCACTGTGCAGAGCGATGCCCATTGAGTCAGTGTAATGCAGTTTGTGTGGGTAGCTTGGAGTCTGTGCTATCTGCAAGATTATAAAAGGCATGCAGGGAGTGTTTCTCAGGCCAATAGAGCAGCTGAGTCCATACAGGTTCACATTGAGTTCTGGCATTTGATAACAACTGGTCTGTTCCCACTAAGGACAATGACTTGTTTTTGATTTTTTTTTTTTTTTGAGACAGGGTCTCACTTTGTAGTTCAG
The DNA here is from genome assembly GCA_004025085.1 of Thryonomys swinderianus. Classification (NCBI taxonomy): domain Eukaryota; kingdom Metazoa; phylum Chordata; class Mammalia; order Rodentia; family Thryonomyidae; genus Thryonomys; species Thryonomys swinderianus. The sequence continues at coordinate 27,458 of PVIC010021438.1, forward strand.
GCTGGCTCTGAGCTCACTATGTAGCCTAGGCAAGCTTTGAACTCAGCAATCTCCTGTCTCTGCCTCCCAAATGCTGGGATTACAGGCGTGAGCCACCACACCCGACACTGTGGAATGTGATATTGATTGCTGGTGGGCATGAGTCTCCATGTCCAACATTGTATGTGGCTACCGGGGATCGAACTCAGGACCTTGCACTTGCGAAGCAGGCACTGGAACCACTGAGCTAACCCTCTGGCCCCTTGTTTTCGATTTTTAAGAAAATATTTCTTACTGCTTTCTTCAACAGTTTCTTTTTGGAGACCCTCCAAAGGTCAGTTCCAGGTAGACAGAATGATCTCCATTTGTTTTGTTTTGTCTTGTTTTTGTTTTTTGAGTCAGGGTCTTGCTTTGTAGTTCAGGCTAGCCCTGAGCTCACTATGTAGTCCAGGTAAACCTCAAACTCAGCAATCCTCCTGTCTCTGCCTCTACAGGCATAAGCCACCATGCTCAGCATTGTGGTATGTGGTACTAAATGCTGGTAGGTGTGACTCACCATGCCTGGTGTTGTTGTGCGTGGTTACTGGCGACCTTGCGCTTGCTAGGCAGGCGCCAGAACCACTGAGCTAAATCTTTGGTCCTGATGTCCATTTTTGCAATGAATTAATAGAGGCCTAAAGAAGTTAGGTGAATTTCCCAAAGTCACAAGACAAGGTATGGCAGAGCTATGATTTGAACTTGGTACTGTATAACTCCAAAGGTGAAGGCCTCTGTCACCTCACCAGTTTTGCAAAATGCCTCTGGTGTTTTAGAAACTATAGTTTTTATGTAATATCACCTGTACAATTTGTGAGGCTCATGGAAAAATTAAAACATGGGGCTTCTTACTTAGAAATTATTAAGAATTCAAAATGGGGGGCCGGAGGGTTAGCTCAGTGGTTCCGGCACCTGCCTCGCAAGCATAAGGACCTGAGTTCGATCCCCGGTTACCACATATAATGCTGGGCGTGGTGGCTCACGCCTGTAATCCCAGCACTCGGGAGGCAGAGACAGGAGGATTGCTGAGTTCGTGGTGGCTTGCCTGGGCACCATAGTGAGCTCAGGGCCAGCCTGA
>PVIC010021439.1:0-28571 GCA_004025085.1 Thryonomys swinderianus
TGATGAGGGGAAGGAATAAATATGATACAGAAAGAAAATAAAAGAGCATGTATAAGGGGGGAGGAGGGGGGAGTGGGTAGGGATATGGGTAAAAATGAGAATTAACTTGTGGCATATACTGGTACAAATTTCCCAATGTTATATGTGATTTTGAGATGTATATAAATTGTACCAATAAAGAATTAAAAAAAAAAAAGATTAAAGCTACTACAAAACTTAGCATGGGAGGTATTTACAGAATAAGATATGAAGTTAACTGAATAAACAATAATAACCATAATAGTTCAAGTTTGAGGAAAGATAATATAAGAAACTACCCAACTGTCTTTTTTTTTTTTTTTGACAGGGTCTCACTTTGTAGTTCAGGCTGGCCCTGAGCTCACTATGTAGTCCAGGCAAGCCTCAAACTCAGCAATCCTCCTGTCTCTGCCTCCCGAGTGCTGGGATGACAGGCATGAGCCACCACGCCCAGCACTGTGGTGTGTGGTATTGATGGCTGATGGGCGTGAGTCTCCACGCCCAGCATTGTATGCAGTTACCGGGATCAAACTCAGGACCTTGTGCCTGCGAGGCTGGCACCAGAACCACTGAGCTAAATCTCCGGTCCCCCAACTGTCTTTAAAATTGTTTTCCCATTGCACTTTCTCAGTACCAGTGCCACACCTGCACCAGAAGAGGGGAAGGTTGGCACACACTCATCTCGAGCCATTCTCAAGGGCAAGGGATAATATTCTATTTTCATTTCAATTTGAAATAGCCCAATGACAAATGAGGTGGAAGAACTTTTTATATGCTTATTGCTATCGGTTCATTTTCTATAGGGAGCTTTATCAGTTATTCATTTTAAATATTTTTGCTTTACTATTCCTTAATTTGAGTTATTTATACATTTTCCAAATATTGCCTCCAGTCTGTTTCTTGTCCTCTTGAGCTCTTTATGATGCCTTGTTCAAAGCAGACATTTTTAATTTTAATCAACTTTCACTTAATTCTTTTATTTCTTTTCCCTATTGATATTTTGATGCTGCACCTAAGAGGCATTGAAAGTGACACCATAGGTATGGACAGGATTGTTAGGGACTATTACTAACAACTGAATATCAACAAATGGGCAGTGGAAGAAATGGATACATTTTGAGGTAGATTTAACTGTAGTTGAACCAAGAAGACACTGAAAATGTGAAAAAAAATCAATGAATGCCAATACTGAATTGGTAATGAAGAGTTTTTTGATTTAGAAAATGCTAGCGGCATGTGTCTTTACTGCTGCATTTAATCACACATTTCATGAGAAGGTAATACCGATGCTACCCAAACTATTTTAAGAAAGTAGGAAACTCTTCAAAACTGTTTCTATAGAACCAAACTTGTCCTAATACCAAAACTAGACAGTGATCCCACAACACTATTCACCAATATCCTAGATAAATACAGTTGCAAAAATCCTTAACAAAATACTAGTAAATAAAAATTCATTACTCATTTCATCAGGATCAAGTGGGTTTTATACCAGACATTCAAGGATGGTGTGTGGTACACAAACCGATAAGCAAAATGCATCATGCCAGAATGAAGGACAAAACACACAAGACGAGCTCGACAGATGAAGGAAAAAGTATTCAACAAAGCTTAACATTTCTACATAATAAATCTAAAGCAAAACATGTATAGAAGAATGTATCCCAACAAGAAAAGTCATTATTTAACAAATTCATAGCTAACATTTTATTACATGGGGAAAAGTTGAAAATGTTGCCTCTAATATTGGAGGGAGACAAGGATATCCATTTTCCCACTTTTAAAAAAGTTAGTAATATAACTCTAGAACAACTAGACAAAAGAAAGAAACAAAAGATATACAAGTAGAAAGGGAGTGAAGACATCCCTGTTTGCGAATAGCGTGATTCCCTGTAGAAACAAGTCTAAAGTTTAAAAATTCTGTTTTAACAGAAAAACGAATCCGTGAAAACCACAATATACAAACTCAATATACAAAAATCAGTGACATTTTATATGCCAGTAATGAACCTTCTGAGAGAGAAAGTGAGAATGTCACCTCATTCATAGTAACAACAAAATTTACATTTTGAGGAACCAATTTAACCATGGGAATCAATTATCTCAGTAAAGAACGTTACAAAATACTGATGTAAGAAATTGAAGAAAACACAAGAAGTGGAAAGACCTCTCACATTCATTGTTTGGAAAAAGGAATATTTTAAAAATCCATACATCTAAAGCAGTTTACAAATTTAATGCAAGTCTCTTGAATATATAAATGGTGTTTATAGAAATTGAAACTGTCCTAAATTCATTTAGAAACAAAATAATTCCTATAGAGGAAAGGAAAGTTTAACTGAATTCACAGATTTGGAGACACCATAAATATCTGGTTTCAAGACATACTAAGGGCTATAGTAACCTGAACAACAAAAGAACGTATGAAAAAGAATAGACCCAGAAAAACTGCATACATAGACAGGCACCTGATCCTCCACAAAAGTGTCAGAATCATACATTGAAAACTAGAGAACCTTTTCAATAAATGAAGCTGGAAAACTAGACATCAGTATGTGGAGAAAAATAAAATCCTCTATCTCTCAACATACACACAATCAACTCTCAGGGAATCAAATGCCTAAATGTAAGACCTAAACTACAAAACTAAAAGAAAAAAACAACAGCAACAACAGGAAAATCCTTCATGATGTTGGTAGAAATAAATTTTAGAAAAAGACCTCCAAAAAAAAAAGTTGCAAAAGTAGGAATATGCACAAAAGAATTACAGAATCATATCAGAGTGACATATGTGCACCCATGTGCATAACAGCTCAGTTTGTGATAGTTCAATCTTGGAAACAACCCTAATGCCCATCAACTGCAGACTGGATAAGGAAGATGTGGGTTTTTTTCTACAAAATGGAGTAGTACTCTGCCTTAAAGAATGATAAGTTTGAGTCATTTATACTCAAATGGACGTACCTTCAGAACATACTCATAAGTGAAATAAATAGGTCAGAGATGTGTAAACATAGTATCTGTTCTCTGGTATGGGAGACTAAAGATGTTAATGAGTTCTAGAATGTATGATGGATATCGTGAAATAGAAAATACTTAAAGGGGGGGTGGAGATTTAGCTCAGTGGTTCCGGCGCCTGCCCCACAAGTGCAAGGTCCTGGGTTCGATCCTGGTAACCACATACAATGCTGGGTGTGGTGACTCACACCCACCAGCAATCAATACCACATACCACAGTGCTGGACACGGTGGCTCACGCCTGTCATCCCAGCATCCAGGAGGCAGAGACAGGAGGATTGCTGAGTTCAAGGCTTGCCTGGGCTACATAGTGAGCTCAGGGCCAACCTGAACTACAAAGCGAGACCCTGTCTCAAAAAAAAAAAATATTTAAAGGGAAATGTGGAGGAGTGAGTAATGAGGGGTAAAGAAAAAAATGTGATGGTAATAAAAAGGGGAAACAAACTTATGTACTTAGGGTGTGTGAGGTTGTGGGGTGGGTGGGGGAATGAGAAATAATGAGAACTTAGTCATGTCATATAGTGGTACAAATTCCCAATATTGAGTGTGATCATGATGTGTATATACAATATACCAATAAAGATAAAAATAAACTAAAAACAAACCCAGATAACTGGCATGAATATCACATTAAGGAGCTTCTCCATGGAAAAAATCAATTAAGGGAGTGAAAACATAACCTGCATAATAACAGAAAATATTTGCAAAGTATCTATCCAACACGAAATGAATATCTGGCAATATATAAAGAACTTAAGAATTGATTATCAGAAAAAGAATTATAGAAAAATTGCAAATATTATCTAAATACAGAAAATCTAAAAGTCTGAATGCTTACTTTTGTGTGTTCATTACCTAGGTTAACGGTTGTCAGCTCTGTAGTCAAATACAAATGTAGATGTTGCTATGAGAATATTCTTTTAGCTGTCACTAATATTTAAATTGGTAGAATTTAAAGAAAGCATTCATATTTCATGGTGTTGGTGGGCCTCATCTAATCAGTTGATGTAATTAAGGGCATAACAGATAAATCTTGTAAGAAAGAAGGGATAATTTCTCTTGATTTCTTTTAGATTCAAATTACAAAATAAACTTCTGTCAAAATCTTTAGTTCGCTGCCGGGTGTGGTGGCTCACGCCTGTAATCCCAGCACTCGGGAGGCAGAGACCCTGTCTCAAAAAAAAAAAAAAAAAAAAAAAAATCTTTAGTTCACTGAACTTGTCTGCAGCTTTTCTACTAGGTCCCATAATTGTATGATAAAATTCATTAAGACCAATCCATCAACTTCCCACTCTGCAATTAAAAATGATATACATATCTATAAGCTTTCTCAGTATGAAATGTCTAGACAAAAACAAATATAAAATTTGTAGTCACTTTTTATTTCCCAACCCTTTTAAAAAACAATACCAAATGCACAGATTATTGTGAAACAAATTAAAAAATATAGTTCAAAAGTTAACTATATAGTACAAGACATTGCAACTCAACAACACAAGTTCTTTCTCTTCACAATAAATTGTTTTCAAAGTAAGAAGAGAAATCAAAATTGGAAGAAAATATCTGCCCAAAAATTTAACCAGATACTGTCTGTTCCATACAAAAAAACTCTTCTAATATAAGCAACCCAGTCACAGTGAGAAAATATTTGAATAGACAATTTAATAAAGATATTAAACACATCACATTAGCACAGGAAATAATTTTCTGCATAATTATTCACTACCGACATGTAAAATAAAAACATTGTGATGCTCCCACATTTCCATCAGGATTCTTAAAATTTTAAAATGTCTTTATGAAATGTTTGGTGAATACTTGGGAAAGGCCGAATTTCCATATACTTCTGCTGGGAATGTAAAATGTACTGGTTCTGCAAAATGGTTTAGTGATTTTTTTAAAAAAAATTAAAAACATACAACTAGCATCTTAGCCATCATATTATCTATTTCCAGGTCAGACAATTTTAAAATGCCCACAAACAGACCTATATATTAATGTTTCTAGCAATTTTATCTGTAATAGCTATAAACCAGAAACAGCGTTACATGTATGTTCAGATCAGCAAATACACAAATTGTGTGACATATCTATGTCTTGCTACAGTATTTGGGAAATGAAAAGCAATGAACTCTTGTTAAATTCAATGACATAGATTAACTTCTAAATAATTGTGATAAATTATACAAACTATACCAAAAATATTATTGCCTAATGCAAGATTGCATTCATACAGAAGTCCAGATGAAGCAAACTACTTTATGGTGGTAGAAAACAGCTCTGGAAAACAGCCACGGCCAAGGAAGTTGCAAATAAGGGGATTAAAAGAACATGAGAAGTTTGAGAAATCATAAATATACTCAGTATCTTTATTATGTTTATGATTTCATGGATCATATTTATGACCACAGGTAAAAAATTGAGTATTTTAAAGTATGTTCTCTTTAACACATGACACAAATGCCAAGGATACAAAGAAAAAAAAATCACTTCAAAGCAAGCACATTCATGATGTGGCATGTGGACAAGCAACTTGAGTATTCTGGCTGTTTGATGTAATTAAGGAATTGGTCAACTCCCACTCAAGATTCTTTCTTGGCTCATTGGCGGAGAGACTTCTGTAACTTTAAGAGATTAAGAAACAACACAGAGAATCCTGTCTGCAAAGAACTGTTTTTAGTAAAATTGCAAAATTTGAAGTCAGACTTGGTACTACATGATACTGATAAGTTAATTTTAGATATTATAATTTTAATTGACTTCATAATATGTATTTCTTACTTTGGATATTTTCAGTAATTAGGGGTCAAATGCTCAAATATCTAGAATGACTTTAAAATCTTTCAGTACTGAAAAAAAATATCATAAGGAAAATGGTCAGAATGAGGCTTTTGGTTAGTGTTTTCAAACTGAGCACTTGATATTCAGGAAACAATTGCTGTTGTTAGAAGGGAGATGCCGTTCTGCCATACACAGGCTAAATATGGTGCTTTGCTCCTCTGAACAATAGGTCAGCATTTTAAATCGAGTCTGTAGTGGTGGCAATGACATTATGATGGTCCATTTGTGTCCTGAGGCCTGACACAATAGGCATCAAATAATTACATGATAAAGCTTTATCATGCTTTTCTCTAAAAACTGGTGCATGACAAGAAAAAGTGCTCCATTACAGAGTTCATTGAATATTCTCTATTCTTTTTCAGTCATTATGGCTGTTATTATGCCTGTACTTAGGCTCTGCAATTTTGCCCATCTATACCTACTCTCTCACATTGTAGCTACCTAACAGGAAATTTTGCTTTTTACCTCCATGGGTTCGGGACCTATACTGGGAACTAGTAAATTGCACTGCTGGGTGCATCATGGAGACATAGCTTTGGACACTACATCGGTTCCCCAGGCAGTTCCTCTTTGGAACTGCCCTGCTCTGCTTTCCAGTTTCCATGGTCTAGCCAACCTCACCCCGGCACACCCTTCCACTGGACGTTTCTAGTGTTGGATCCAGCTGAACATGGACTGAGCCCCCTGAAACCATGAGAAAAATAAGCTTCTCCTCATTAAATTCTGTATCTTGTGCATCATGGTCCGGACACAAAAGTAGCTGATTAATGCAAATTACCTTAGAATAAAACCTTTACTATTGCACTACTTTAAAAGCAAAACAGAATGAACTTAATCATTCATTTATTCAACAAATATTTCTGCACACCAGTTACAGTGATTCCTAACTCTGCTTTATAATGATCTGTAGGGTTAAGAGCTAGAAAAGGTAAAAGGCCTCCCACTCAAAATTCCAACTCAATAAGGCTGTTACAAGCCCTGCACAAATCCATTAGAATAAGGACAAACGAACATATCACAAGTGTTTCTTATATCCAAGGGTCTGAGATCCACTAGCCGTCTGTGTGCCATATTCTGTACTGCTTAGTGAAAATCAGCCCTTGGTATGATTGATCTATTTCTTTTCCTTCTTCAACTTGTACCTTTAGCTTCTTATTTATAATGTAGTCTTATGGTTTTAGACCATTCATGCGGCTGTAATGTAAAACCAGAGACTAGGCAGCTTGTAAAGCAATGAGTATTTAGTTTTTGCATTCCCAGAGGCCACAAATTCAAAGATCAAAGTGACAGGTGCTTTGACACTTGGTGAATGGTCACTTCCTTGTTTGTAGAATTTCATTTTACTAACACTCACATGGCAGAAGGCACAAGGATCTCTTTGTGTTCATTTTAAAAATAGTGCTAATGTAATTTATAAGAACAACATCCTCATGTCTTAATAATCTAGCAAATTCTTGACTTCTTATTGTCATCACAATAGGTGTTAAGATTTCAACACACAAATTTGGGGCAACCACTATCAAGTACATTTTCTTTTCTTATGCACAATATTTATTCTATCCCAGCTTGTCCAAAAGTATTAAACAGTTCCAGCATTAAAACTCACAGGATCATCTAACTCTGAAATGGATGCGATTAGTGGTACAATTCTTCTTGAGAACTGTGAATTCGAACAAGTTTTTTTTTTTTATTTTCTTTTCTTTTTTCAAAATGTATTGGTGGAATGGGCATCAAATAACTGTTCCTGTTGTTTCAGTGGAAAATCAGAAAGAAACGGATAATGGAATCCCAATTAAGTCCGAGCTACAAGGTGAATTCCACAAGATCTTAAGACTGAGAGAAACGTTCTTCAGTTTCATGTTCTGCCCTCCAGGACTCCTGGAGTAGAAGGCCCACGTTCAGGACCTCTGAGGCGGCACCAGGGATTCCTTGCCTTGGTTGGAAGGAGCAAAAGCAATTTTATTTTAAATTGAAAAATTTCAGCTTAGACATATTTAGTGAGTGTGAAAATATGATATTTAAACCAATACATTCTGCTGATGTCTGCTATGGACTGAATATTTGTTTTGCTGCAAAGCTCGTGAATGAGCTTGATGTAGTTCAATAAAACTTTCTTGATGGAAACGTAAATTTTAATTTTATTTAATTTTCATCTATTAGTACATAGAATTATTCTATTACTTCAGGGATTATTTCAAAATCTAAAAACTACCCTTAGTTTCCTGGTCCCAGGAAAATCAAGCAGTTAGCTGGTTCTGGCTGCGCATCTCAGTTTGCCAACTTGTGGGCTATATGACGGATTCTGTGTACTTAGTACCAGAGAAAATGTGGAATGGAAGTGACCTATTTTAGCACCATTAGAAAGTCTGGGATCAGTTGGACATTGGACTTGCAGAATATGAAAACTAATAGAGAAAAGAGAGGTCAGAAGAGCTCCCAGATTCTCCTCTGAGCCACTGAACGGACAGCTTCACCATCTCTGACGCAAGACGAACAGGGAGAGAAGGTTCACAAGGACTTTTGTAACTTCCCGGGGAGCATGTGTTCCCTCTGTCTTCTGTACACCTGTTCCTTTCTTTCTCCTAGTCAAGGAGAAGGTCATACTCAAGATCCCCCCTCAGAGAAACTTCTATTATTGCTGTTGCCAAGCTAACTTCGTAGGACAGAAGATATTGTAATGAAAAAAAATATCAGACTTGGCACTGAAAGATCTATTCTCAGCTGAGAACTGCAATTTGTTGCGGATGATATTGGGCAAGCCATTTAACCTTTTTAAACATCAGTTTTCTCCTTTGTGAGCAGAAGTGGTAATAATTACTTGTGGCTATTTTAAATTCAGAAATTATTTCACGCTGCTCCTACCTCCTCCCTGACTTTTGAGTCTGACCAAGTTTGATACTGATTCAACAAATAGGCTGGAGATAGGAGAAAGGAGGTGATTTGACAGCAAAGACTAAGTCAAAAGTCAAAGCAAATTTAACTTCCTCTGTTGGTTTACTTGAACTCGAGCCCTGAGCTACCATGTTAGAGGACAGTCTGAGCCAGCATGCCATGGGCAAAGGCCACCAGCAGAGGCCATATACAATCTCTTACTGGAACTCCCAAATGAGACTCCAAGCAACATTCAACAATGAACTGCCAGGCCCATTAGCGGAGCCAACATAAACACAGACCACAATATTCTTCCTAAGATTGATATTCCAGGTGAAATGTGACAGCAACTGTATAAGAGACACTCACTGTAAGGGATGGAAAAATTCCACACAAGCCTTCTTAAAATTCCCAACACAAAGAAATCTTGAGCATAGTAAAATCATTGCTTTATGTCACCAAATTGTGAAGTAATTTATTATTTAACAACCCTAACACGATTTATCATTTTAAGGATTTTTATGGTAAGAAATAAAATGATTATGAGAAAGAAGTTTGTTAATTTGCAAGTACTGTGCATCCTTTCGTTATTTGTTACGCTAATGTTGAGGACATAGGTCACATATCAGTTGTTCATGATCTATCTTATGAAGGCATATTTTGCCTTCCCAGATAGACTATGAATTCGTGATCCTGGGCTCTAGATCTTACAACAACTTTTGCGTCCATTAGACAAGAGCTGCATACAGAATCAATAAAAATTTTAGGAGAGGGCCAGAGATTTAGCTCAGTGGTTCCAGCTCCTGCCTTGCAAGCACAAATTCCTGAGTTTGATCACATACAATGCTGGGTGTGGTGGTTCACGCCTGTCATTCCAGCACTCGGGAGGCAGAGACAGGAAGATTGCTGAGTTCGAGGCTTGTCTGGGCTACAGAGTGAGCTCAGGGCCAGCCTGAACTACAAAGCAAGATCCTGTATTAATTATATATATATATATATATATATATATATATAAAATTATATATTATATGCAATATTATATATAATATATTTATAACACAACACTATATAATTATATATCACATATTACATATTAATATTTATTGTATATATTATTAGTAATACATTATGTAATTTTATATAATTATATAATATATTACATAATGATAGTTATATCATTATGTAATATATATTATATGATTATATAATGATTTTATATATTATTAATAATATATTATATATTAATAATATATATTCTATATTTTATCATATAATTTATATATGATATATTATGTATAATATATAATATATATAAAATACATATATAGATATATTTTTAAATGTCAGTCTTTATTTGTACATTATATATATATACATCACAATTACGCTCAACATTGAGAACTTGTACCGGTATATGACATGACTTAATTCTCATTTTTCCCCTTCCCTGTCTCACCAGCAACAATTTGAGGATAATCACTGATTTTTAAACTTGATAAACTTCATCATAAATTAGATTTATGTTAACTAGTTGTCCTTCTCAAGAAGTTTTTATTTAATGTGCAAATTAGTCACTGATATAATTGGATATAACAGAACTACTGATTGTATAAGAATTTTGGCAAAAGTAGAATAGTAAGCAGTTATAATAACAACCCAAAAGACTCTGGAAAGATTTTTCTCCACTCTATCAGGATAATAAAGAGTAATTCAGGGCCAAAGGAAATCTGTTTAGAAGTTTCCTAAAGAAAAAAAATGACAAATGACTATCTTTATTCATTCAAAACAGTCATTCATATTTATATGAAACTTCATTTTGTGTAAATAATTTTTGTTTCCATCATTACAATTAAGGTTGTCAATTTTCCTGGGATAGACACTGCACAGGAAATTGTTTTCTATGTTCATCTCTCCGTTAGCCCTAACATCCAGGAAACCCAGTGCTACACTGAAATATTGACTGTAAAAATAAAGGCAGCATTTGTGTCTTACATTTATATTATTTTGACCTTTCCTTCTTACTTTGTTCATTTTGTTGTAAAAAAAAGTTTACCTGTTTAAGTTGTTTTGACATTTAAGCTTCCTCACATTCTTTGTGAAGTATGTGGAATATAAATTGCAAATGAATTAAAACTGCTAATCTTCCTTTCCATATAATGTTAAAGTTAATAGCTTATCGCAAGGAGCATAGGACTCAAACTAATTCCAAAATTGCACGAAGCAGTAGAGTCCTGCTGCTTCACTCCATTAAAAAAAAAAAAAGCCTCAGAGGTGCATAATATGATGTATAAGGCAGGCATACATTTGAACTTTATTGAGATAAATTCACAATTTAACTGTTGTGCCGCGAGTTTTCTTGCTATTGATGTATCCTGGACATATCATCGTGTAAATAATTAGCTACACTCTAAATGGATATGTATTATTTCATAGTATGCTATGAAAGATAATTTAAATTTTTTTAACTTGTTCCCATCAATATACTTTTATAAGAAAGGTAGAAAGTATTTTTGAGACATTGTTTACACTATTAATTTTTTTTTCAAATGTCCAATTGATATTTCTACTCATTATCTGTGTGGTTTACTTCAAGGGCTTCTTCACTGTGTAGATCTAAATTCGCGTGTTTGGAAATGTAGCTATTGAAAGCTGAACGGGTCATGGGCGCCCTGCACTGGTCAGCGGATTCCTTCATTGAGCGCTGTATGCAGCTCAATGTGCCGTGGGTGTGACGGGCGCTCCCACTGCTCCCTTTGCCTCCTGGTTGTCTCGCGTGGCGGTTGAGGCGCTCTCCACCCCGTGCCTTTCAACCACGCTCATTTTGCCTCGGAGCCGGCAGGTCACGCACGAACTGAACCCGCTGAAACTTCCTCTCCCTTTTTCCGCTGTGGATGCTAAGTCTTCTGTGACCCACATAAGATTTTTCTTCATTAATTTTTGAAGGTCTTTACATAGTGCCACTTATTTTATGTTTCTCTTATATAAAAATGATTTTCACAATCTATTCGAAACGGAAAGAAAATAAATGAAAGAGGCATGCCGAGGTTGAAGAGCATCGGGGGCATAAGAGAGAAAAACAGCAGCCTAGATCATAACAAGGAAGCCTTTGTACTTTCAATTGGGATGGAAGACTGAGGCCAGACGGGTACTTTCTCATAAGGTCATATAGAGCCCTGTGGGCACGTGCAGGTGGTTCCAGCTTCACCCTAAGATGGGAAACTGCTGGAAGACTAAAAAGACTGAGAGACATCACCTATGTTCTTGGGGTACAGAGTTATGGAGAAAGGGAGCCCATGGGTTGGATCAGGGAGAGGATTTAAGAAGAGAGATGATGCAGACCAAGATTGCACTAGTGAAAACTGGTCGGATTTTGAATCCACACTGATGATAAATCTAAATATGATTTCCCAGCATACTGTGTATAGAGTGTGAAAAGTTACGGATGGGTGCATGGGGACTTACTCAGACCCCCATTATTTGTGCGGTATGACATTTTAACTAGAGATGCAGGTCGATAGATAAACAAACAAACCCTTGTAGAGATTTCCTTGTTTTCATAAAGCACAAATCCCTACTTCCGGGCAACATCAGATCAAAGAAGGAGGCAGAGGCAATCTGCCAAGAAACCTCTCTCTGGGGAACTTTGCTTCCCATGAAGACCCCTGGCAGATGAAATGAACTATCAGGAATTGTCTGACCTCCGCTTTGTTACCAAAAATCCTACTTCTCTTTCCTAGAGAAACCTTTTGATCTTCCATAAAATAGTCTTCGTTTCACTTTGCTTCATTAAACTGCATATTCAAACATATCTTCTTTCGTTTTGTTTTGTTTTTAGTACTGCGGGATCAAACTCAAGACTTTGAGGTTGTGAGGAAAAAGGCCACAACCTCTAAGAGAAATCCCTGGCCCCTCAAATTTACCTTAATGAGTTACATTTTGTACACTTTCATATACATATGAATACACTTTTTTCTTTTGATAATCTTTCTATTAGCAATTAAATTAGCAGAGCCTTTAACCTAAGTAACTAAACCTAAGAAAATAGAGGAAATTTTTTTTTTCTTTCAATATGATTCAAAGATTCTGGTTCTGGACATCTGGAAACCTAAAGTTACAGTCAATAGTGATGAAGAAATTTAAAGTCAAATAGGGGACGCTTAAAAGTAAAAGGCCTGGGCAAATTTTAAATAGCTATTAAATGGCCTAGTTAAGAAAAGTCAATGACAATAACAAAAACAGTGAATTAAATAACTGAATGTTGGAAGTTTAGGAGATGAGGGCTGCCGATGTAAATGCGATATTCATTTCTGGGATATCAAAAAATTGGGCTCTTTTATGACATGAAAGGAACTAGTGCATTACTGGGCAGAACATACACAGGCCAAACTCTGCAAGGAGACACAGTACATGGGGCAGATACTGCACTGTGTATAGGGGTGGAGGTTGGCTTCTGGCCAAACTGACTTCAGATTACATCAAATGAGTTACTAAAAATAACAGTAAAGCCAGGAGTGGTGGCTCATGCCTGTCACCCCAGCACTCGGGAGGCAGAGGCAGGAGGACTGCAGAGTTTGAGGCTTGCCTGAGCTATGTAGTGAGCTCAGGGCCAGCCTGAACTACAAAGCAAGACACTGTCTCAAAAAAAAAAAAAGACATTAAAGTCATTCATTAGGTGACAGGTTGAACTAGAAACTTCATGCAAGCGTAAAAGAAGAACTAAAACTACAAAATGACTGTGAGACACATTAAAGACCTACTGCACTCGGTAGTCATGTACTTCAAGTGAGCATCAGCCTGGTGCTACTGCACTCAGCCTACATGCAGGTTAGGAACAAAACTTAGATACATTTAGGAATCCTCATTCAGTCCATATAAAGAATGGTGAGACACGGGAGGTTCAGACTCCTGTTTTTGTTTTTTTCTTTAAAATCTTATCTGGCGCAGTTACATGTCTCCTTAGACTTGTTTTAAAAGCCTGCTGGAAATTTTGTATTTGTGTTGGGATCAGTTTCCTTCTGTTTGTTTATTTATATGTCTTAAAAGTTGAAATAGTTCCTCAAATACCTAGTTAACTTTCATCGAACATTTCTGCTGCAGAAAGAAACCACAAATACGTACCAGTTTAGCTACCTAGGAACACCATAGGGCATTTGCTGGCAGCAGTTGCTAAAGTCAGGTGAAGTTAGTATGCAGAGTGAGCCAAGTTACAAACTAAAGCAGCGATTCTGAATTCTGGCTACACGTTGAAGTGCTTGGGAAGTTTTTTTTTTAATTGAATTCTTTATTGGTACAATTTATATACATCTCAAAATCACATATAACATTGGGGAATTTGTACCAGTAGGGAAGTTTTTGAAAATTGTCAGTTCAGGCTTTTCTCTCAATGATTTGGATTCAGGTACTTTCTTCCACATAGGAATCCATATTAGATTATAAATAAGTGATACCAGTATGGTATATTTGCAAATCCTTTCAAGTAATTATAGTAAACATCCTGCCATTCCATGCTTCAGTGCCTCAGGCTTGGGATATATTATCTCATATTTGTGAGGCTTTATCTTTTCCACATCATTCTATAGAAATCACTTCTTCTGAGATTTGGGGTGACAAAATCCAAAAGGTGAAAACAAAAC
The DNA here is from genome assembly GCA_004025085.1 of Thryonomys swinderianus. NCBI lineage: Eukaryota > Metazoa > Chordata > Mammalia > Rodentia > Thryonomyidae > Thryonomys > Thryonomys swinderianus. Next base: position 14,382 of record PVIC010021439.1, read on the forward strand.
GAGCGTAAGCATACTGATGTTTTGTTGTTTTTTGAGATGGTTCTCACTTTTTAGTGCAGTCCTGCTTTGACTTGGAGGTGACCCTCCTGCCTCAGCCCCCAAGCTGGGATTAAAGGCATGCCCCACCACAGCTGGCTGTATTTTCCTTCTCAGAGCATGTTAGAGGATTTCCTACTGAGCCATTAAATGTCACTGACTCTTTCAGGAAGCATTCCAATATCTGATCGACGAGGCTGTGATACTTTGGGGCACTTTAAATTGTAGGTCACTAGGCTGAGGGTGGTGGCTCATGCTTGCAATCACAATACTCAAGAGGCAGAGACAGGATGATTGCCATGAGTTTGACCAGGACCTGGGCTGCATAGTGAGTTCAAGGACAGCCTGAACTACAAAGAGTGACCCTGACTCAAAACAAAAACAAAAACAAACAAACAAACACAAACAAATAAATTGCAGGTCACTGAAGCGGTGCTGTGATTGGCTCAATTGTATCCGATGGAGAATATATCTAAATGTGTGGCTTTATTGCCTGGGTACATAATAAACAGTTGAATATTTTACTTGGAATAGATAGGTCAACAGCTTTGACCTCAGGAATTACATAAATTCATGCTTCTCAAGTCTTCCCACAGCTAGCAGTTTCCGCTTTCCTCCAGTAGAGAATTGTATAGACTTTCACTCACGTTCTCTGTGTCAGTTCAGACTGTGTCTCTAACAAACTGAACTACATGCCTTTAACGCTTTCCATAGTTTTGCTTAGGTGCCACCCCCATCTGAGCAGCACCTCAGCTGACATCAGATCTGATCATGAACGTCACCTGGGCAGTACTGCGGCACCCATTAACTCTTTTTGATCTCTGCCTTCCACGGATATTAACACGACCTGTTGAGTTTCATCTGAGGAAAGACAAACTGGGCATAATTTTGAAGACTGCTCTGGATAACATCTGTCTTAGGCATCTTCACATTTTAAAAGACATATGTGGTTTTTATACATCCTTACAGTGACCCAGGTGCAAATTATAAGACTTCATGACTGTCAAGAACTCTGAAAAACTGGTTTTAGGGGTTAAAGGTAGTGTGTTAGCTCACTTTCTACTGCTGTTACAAATACCTAATAGAAATCTGCTCTAAGGGAGGAAAGCATTATTCTCGCTTCCAGTCTCAGAGCTTTGGTACATGGCTACCTTGTTTTGTTGCTGGGGCCCATAGTGAAGAGCTCATGGGACAGCAAAACTGCTCAACTCATAGCTGCCTGGAAGCAAAGAGAGACAAAAAGGGTTCCACTATCACCTCCTAGGGTGGCAGCAATGATCTACATTTTCCACAATAAGTCCCATCTCCAGGAGGCCTTAGTACCTTCCAGAAGTGCCATAGGCTGGGGCCTGTTTTCAACACATGAATATTTGAGGCCATTTTAGACATAAACTTGCAAATGGAGAGCCCAAAATGCCACTATGGTCAATTATCTTTTATTTTAAAAGACAGAGTGTAATGTTACAAGTATGGAACAACTGTTTCTGCCTCCACTCTGGGAAATGTGGAAGATGACACAATGTGTTACGCTTTCAGGTATCTGAACTATTTATTTTGTTTAAGAAATACTGTAGATTTGTTGATGCTAAATTCAAGGTGAATGGAAAAGAAATTAATGTTACACTAGTGGTTTCTTAGAGGATGCTCATAGAAACTGACTATACTAGACTATTATTTATCTATAATATGTAAAAAATAATTCATAAGATTTATTTATGGTGAAACAGAGTAAATAGATACCACTAGTCATAAAAGTCAGCTATGTAGGGTGGGGGATGGGGGTTGGTAGGGATGTGGGTAAAAATGAGAATTGACCTGTGTCACATACTGGTACAAATTCAATGTTGTGTGTGATTGTGAGCTGTATATAAAATGTAACAATAAAGAATTCAATAAAAAATTCAGCTACATAAGATTATGTAAATTCTCTTAAATACTAAGAACAAATACAGGATTGTATATGCATCTACATGTCAAGTAAAATCATAGATTTTTCTTCTTTAAGGTAAATCTTTGAACATCAAAGAGGTTAGATAATTCTTAAATACATAAATGTACTTTATGTGAATTTATTACAGTATGTAAGCTATAAAGCTGGAAGAATAATTTGTCAGCAAGGAATTTCATTAAAAAAATCTTAGAATTAATAAGCTTTATCCACTCTGTAGCAAAATATAAAATTAGCATTGAAAAATCAATGCCATTTGTGTACATCAATACTGAACTTGTGAAAAAGAATGTTTTAAAGAGATAACATTCATAATAGCATCCCCAAAATGAAACACCTAGAAATTAACTTAGCCAAGGAATTTAAAGGCCTCTATAACAAAAACTTCAGTACTCTGAAAAAGGAGATTGCAGAGGACACCAGAATATGGAAAGATGTTCCTTGCTCAAGGGGAGGCAAAACCAATATTGTCAAATGACCATACTTTCAAAACTGTTACAAACATTCTATGCAGTCCCAATCAAATACTGATGGCATACTTCACAGACTTATAGAAAACAATTCTAAAATTCATTGGGAGCCAGAAGAGACCTAGAATAGTAAAAGTAATCACAGACAACAAGAGCAAAGCAGGAGGCATCACGTTACTTGACTTCAAACTATACTATAAAGCAACAGTAATAAAAATAGCATGGCACTTCACAAAAAGATATGTGAATCAGTGGAACAGAATATGGCATATAGAAACATCCTCAGGCACATTCATCTGCTTGATCTTTGACAAAAGAACCAAAAGCATACACTGGAGGAAAGATAGCTTATTGAAAAAATGGTATTAGGTAAACCAGATATCTCTTTGCTAAAGACTGAAACTGGACCTATGTCTCTCAGTTTGTGCTAAGATCAAAATAGATAAAAGATCTAACCATTAAAATGGAAATATTGGCCAGGCATGGTGGCTCATGCCTGTAATCCCAGCACTCGGGAGGTAGAGACAGGAGGATCGCTGAGTTCTAGGCTTGCTTGGGCTACATAGTGAGCTCAGGGCTAGCCTGAACTACAAAGCAAGACCTTGTCTCAAAAACAAAACAAACAAACAAACAAAAAACCCCCCAAAAAAACAAAAAAATAGAAATATTGACCTATTGGAAGATAAATTAGATAAAACACTTGAAGTTATAGGTTACAAAATATTTCCTAAACAGAATGATGATTGTACAGGAAGTAACAGCAAAAATCTACAAATAGTAATAAATCAAATTAAAAGTCTTCTGCACATTAAAGAAAACAACTAACAGAGTGAAAAGACATCCTACAGCATGAGAAAAAAAAAAAAAAACTTTGCCAGCTATTCTTCAGACAGAGGGCTAATATCTATAATATATTTAAAAAATAAAAATAATATTAAACCACATTAAAAAAACCCAATCAAGAAGTGGGCTAGTGAAATAGAGATTCTTCTCAAACAAAGACGTACAAATATCCACATATATGAAGAAATGTTCAACATTCGTGGACATTGGGGAATGCAAATTAATACAACAGTAAGATTCTGTCCTATAGCAGAAGGCATGGCAATCACCAAGAAATGACAGGAACAAATTCAGGCATGGCCACAGGGGGAACTGCACTGTGTTATAAGTGGGACTATGAACTAAGAAACCCACCGTGAGAATCAGCATTGAAATCTGTTAAAGAACTCAACTCAAAATTTCCATGTGACCCAGAAATTCCCCTTCTAGGAATCTTCCTTAAAGGTCTAATGACATCGTACCGGTGACACACGGATATCAGTGTTTACAGAAGCACAGTTTGTCACAGCTAAATATCCTGGAAGCAGTCTGTGCTGGATAAAGAAAATGTGTTATCCATACATAGTAGAATACTGCCCCACTATATAGGAGGACAAGATGAAGACATTTGTAGGGAAATAGATGCTCTTTAGACATAAATATTTCAGAAAGATAACATTTTCAATGAAGCAAGTAAGATACACAATTTTAAATATTGTATAGTGGCTGTCGTTTTAGTAAGTCAAAGTAGAAACAAAGAGCACAATAAAGAACCCAGGTGCCCATAACCTGGAGACTGGATAGAGAAGATGTGTTTTTTTTTTTAATAAAATGAATTACCACTCTGCCATAAAGAACGACAAGTTTGCATCATTTATGTGCAAATGGGTGCATCTTGAGGACACACTAATAAGTTAAATAAATAGATCACAGATATGTAAATACCGTATCTTTTCTCTGGTATGAGAACCTGCAGATGTGAGGGAGTTCTAGAATGTTGATAGACTTTGTGAAAGAGGAAATACTCAAAGGTAATGTGATAGGGGAAAGTAATGAGGGAGAAGGATAAATGTGATTTGAAAAGAAAAAGAAAGCACATGTATATAATGGGTGGGGGATGTGGGGTGGGTAAGGATAAGGTAAAAAAGGGAATTAATTCATATACTGGTGTAAATTCCCCAGTGTTCAGTGTGATTTTGAGGTGTCCATAAAACATACCAGTAAAGAATTCAATTTAATAAAAAAAAGAATGAACTGAATGAGACTGGGGCAGATCACTTGCAAATGAGAAGCCTGACAGAACATGGGTTAGAAGAGATGGGGAAAGAGAGAAGTAAGTAGAATAAAGATATTCCATGTAATGGAATCTAATTACCTCAATGAATGTAGACATTTTATGTCATAAACATGTGGTTAGATTAACGTCAATAAGAGTGAAAATGGGAAAAGAGGTTTGAAAGAAAGAAGGAAGGCAGGAGGGAAAGGGAAGGGGAAGGGGAATAACAGGGTCAGAGTGTGTCATGTACAGGCACCCACTCTCTAGATGACTACAGACTGCACGTACTGCAGATATACACTAATACAAAGGTCACTTGTGAGGTGACCTCAGGAAGAACTGGCAGAGAGGGAGGAATAGCTACGCAATCCTGTTGTGCCACTGTGAGCCACAGAATCTGCACTATACATTCAGCTACTCCTGGTACCTCACGGACCGTAACTTCATTAACTCCCCCAAACCTCTACTGATGCTGTAACCAAGGTGAACATGCTCAGCTCGCAGGGATGTGTCTTCGTGCAGGGAGCTAGATAAAGCTCTCTCCACCTACGAGAACAATCTGCATGCAGTGACCTCCAGGATAAGCCGAGGTCATACAGGAGAAACACGGAACACTGCAAACAAGTTAATATTTAACTTATTTTAATCTTTTTATGGAAAGATTAATTAATTTGAACTTTCTAAATATTTCAATTTTGCTTTTTATGCCAGATAAGTGAAAACTATTTATATAATATATTGAATTATAAAGACTGTTTCTAAACCAGTGATTGACTTTCATTGAACTTTGTAGGATTTCCACTCTCATTGTTCATTTAAATTTGCAAATATCATCTCTCAAACAAATTTTTAATATCGACAATATTTGTTTTCTCTATTCTGTCAACTTAAATGTAATTTCCAATTTCTTCAAATGACCCTAAGAGCTAAAATTAGCATCAAATTGATTTCATTGATTTCAAAAAAGCCTGTGGCCTGGAAACATAAGTTAAAATTCAAAGAGGTAGAGGAAACAAAATTCATTTTATAAAGTTTCTACTTTACCTACCTCTGTTAGTCTTTTATAAAGTTTCAGTTAAGAAAAATTCATCGTGGTTGATAGCTTGGTTTATTCTGACAAGAGTAAGTATATTTTAAAATATTTTCATTCATACATGCATGTAGATATACATTTTAATAAACAAAAGTAGCTTAGATATGACAAAGAGCAAAAGTCTTACCTTCTAATTAGCTTTAAAATGCTTATTGTCCTCTTAATAAAGTGGTGTGTTCCTGAATTTCTGGGTAGTAAGTTCCTATAGCAGGGATTCATGGTAGTGTTTTTATAATGTCAGCACAAAACTGTCCTCCACCATTAAGCAAGTTCTTTATTGTTCTTTTGTGATGAATATTCTTCCTCTTTTTGAGAATGGCTACTTTTCTCATTTTGGTGAAAGGTTTTATTGTGATTAGGTTGTGAATTTTGCCAAGCTTTCTTTTTGCACTTACTGAAATAATGTTGAGATTTGTCTTATATTATCTGAATACAGGTAATTATAGTAATTTTAGTGTTAAACCAACCATGAATTCTTCTGATTAAACTCTACTTCTTCATGACTCATTACCTCTTTTGTATATTATCTACTTGATGATAGCTTGTTAAAGATTGTCTGTATTAGTTATCATTTAAATATGAAGAGTCCCTCAAAGACTCATGTAATAAAGCTTTGACCCTAAACAGCAGTGTACAGAGTGATTGGATGAGGAGGTTGTTGATGTCATGAATGAATCCATCTTTTACTGAGTGAATTATCTGAATGGGCTATTAGGAGGCGGGGCCTGGTTAGAGAAAGTAGGTCACTGGGTGCATAACATGAGGGGTGCATCAGTTCTCAAGCCTGTACTCTGATCTCTGCTTCCTGTCCATCATGAGGTCAGCAACCTCCCTCCACATACCCTTCCACCATAATATTTCTGCCCCATAATAAGATACCAAGACAATGGACCCAAATCACTATAGACTGAAGCTTCTGAAACTGTCAGCCAAAATGAAAATTTTCACCTTTCAGTTGATAACTTCAGATATTTTGAAGCTGTGATACAAAGCTGAGTAACATGGGATTCAAGAAGGTTGTTAAATATGTTTTTAATTTTTTGGTATGTTTTGGCATTAAAGTTATGTCAGCTCATGAAAAATAATTGATATTTCCCCAATAAAGATATCAAGATAGACAAATGTAAATGAAAAGGTGCTCAACATCACTGATCAGCACGAAAATGAAAATTAAAACTTCTGTGAGATATAGTCTCACATGCGTTAGGATGACTATTACCAAAAAGACAAAAGCCAAGAACTGTTGGATGAAAAGGAACCTAGCATACTGTTGTATATTAGGGAGTATAGATTGGTACAACCATATAGAAAATGCTATGAATATCCTAAATAAATTAGTAATGGAGATAACATAAAGTGCAGTAGTCCCTCTTCAGAGTGTGTACCCAAAGGAAATAACCACATCATAAAGACATCTGCACTCTCAGATATGCATTGGAGTACTATCACAACAGTGAAGGCATGACATTGCTCATGTTCACAGCTGATGAACTGATAAAGACAATACTGAGCATATATATTCAATGTAATATTATTCAGCCTTAGAAAGAAGGGAACCATGCCTATGTCAAGGATAAATCCGGAGAACATTCCACCAAGTAAAACACTCCAGACACGGAAAAATACCGCATGGTCTGACTTATATGAGAAATTCTTTAAAAAGCTCAGATACACAAAAAAATGGAGAACAAAACATCGGTTTCCACGGACAGTGTTGAATGGGAAAAGGAGCTGTAGGTTACATGAGATAAAGATGAGATATATGAGATGAACAAGAAGTGCAGAGGACTAAACTATAGTGTGAAGACTAAAGTTAATGCAATTGAACTGTATTTGAGATTTTCATTCACTACGTAGATTTTAGCCACTCACATCACAAGCATGTAGTAAAACAAATGATAAGGAATTGATGTTAGGTCTGAGAAACACGTCTCCTAACTGCTGTTATAAAGTCCAAACTTGCTTATGGCTTTTCACGAATGTGGCAGTTATGAGTATAACAGTTGAGATTAAGGTGAAAGTGCTCAAAGATTTGGTGAGTTAGAATAGACTTGGTGAAGGAGTTGTATTTCTTTTGCCCCGATGTACTATAGAGATGTGCATGTTCTCTCTCTGGAGGACTGTTTATGCAAAGGACATGGCACATTAATATGCTAGATCAATTTTAATTTGGTGTGCTAAATGAAATGAATACAATCAAGTAAGCCCTTACATTATCTATTAGAAGTTTTAGCTCTGGGGCAGATAAATTCTTGTGACAGCTGTATAAGGAGCCTAGATTGGGAGTTGGGTGTTTGCTAGTGACAGCTATTGGAACTTCGGAGAGTCTTAGTTTGAAGGGCACTTACTAGTCTCCCATCTGACAGTAACTTCAGTGGTTGAAGGATAAAAATAATCTTGTGCCTTAGGTGTATAGTTCAGTGATGTAACATGTCCATAACATGTGCAGGGCCCTGTTCAATCCAGTGAGAGAAGGAAGGAGGGAGGAAGAGAGGCAGACACACAGATAAACAGACACATACACAGACAGAGAACAACAGTTTTATGGCTTTACTTTTTTTCCACAGTAAAAAACATTAAAACCTGAAATACTCATGATTTTCTAGATGATGTCAGAGAAATTCTCTAAAGGGCATAGCAACACCCAGATGTATGCCACAACACTGAACTATTTCTTAAGGATTTTTTTCAGTGATTGCAATTAGGAAATATAAGTGAGAACTTGTTTTTCTTTAATACTGATTCTATAGCAACTTACACTTTGTCTTATAAACATCTCTCGACTAACAAAAATGAGCTGTTTGCTTTATGGCCCACAGCTGTAAGGTGCAGCCAGCATCCTATCTGGAAGGCCATGCAAAACAAATGCTATTCGTGGGATGAACCACATGCTACTCGGCACAATATCTTAGTTCTTCCAACTTCTGCATGTTTACTGGCAAGAGGATACCAGAAGCTTAGCATGCTAATGGGATTCCACATGATGTCTAGCTTTATACAAAATACTATGGGAATTGGAAGGAGACTAGAAATTAGGACAAGTCACTGTCCATTTTTACTCCCGGATATTACACCAGTGCATAGTTGGGGCGAATCTGGCCATATGCCTCTTACACTCTCTGTGGCATAACATCCCAGTAGAATCTACTTTGTCCGCCAGCAAAAGGGACTGCAATATGGCTGACCAGTAGGTTCTATGAGGAGAAGAACTTGAATCAGCTGGCAGGGCAGACTCCAGCCAGTGGCCTCAGGGGACCACAAATGGGTCTCCAATAGTGAGTCTGGAACAGGCTTTACTTCCAGCGTAAAAAAGTACAAATTCTCAGAGTGCTGTACAAGAAGGACCGCTGAAGATGCTGCACCAACTTTGATCACTGAGTCACCTTTTCTTAGGCTAAGAAACATAGTTTTCATAATGTGAACAAAAGGGCAGAGCTCTATCTCCCTTGAGAGTAGTAATTTAATAGTTAATGGGAATAAACAGTTGAAATACTACTTGCCCAAAATGCCAGATTGAATTAGGAAGCGGTGGTTGACATGTCTTTACAGGGCTGGGCCTACAGTTGGTAAAGATGGAATGGCTGCCACTAGGAGACTGTGTTTCCAGAGAAAGCCCGGGAGGAGAAGGGGGAGGGAAATGCTGCTACAATAACCATATATTTTTTCTTTCTTTCCCAAGAAATTCCCAAAATTTCTTTCTTTCTTTCTTTCTTTCTTTCTTTCTTTCTTTCTTTCTTTCTTTCTTTCTTTCTTTCTTTCTTTCTTTCTTTCTTTCTTTCTTTCTTTCTTTCTTTCTTTCTTTCTCTCTTTCTTTCTACAAGGTAGTGCTGCAACTACCTTGGTCCTGCCTTACGCAGTGACCACAGGACAGGATCTGCAGTGTCCATGACACCATATAAGCCTTTTGATCAGTATCTCCAGAAGCCTAATGGAGCCTAATGGAGCAAACTGTAGTTTCCCCAGGTATGTCAAGACTGAAATTCATAATAAGTATTTCTTTGCTGGCTCTTCATTGTAAGATAGCTGTCTACAAGGCTAAGTATCCTTACTACACTGAAAATAAGGTAGACCAAACTATATCTGGTAGGATAGGTATATTAAGTGTTGCATTTATAACATTTCCAACTCACTCTAGATTTATTGGGAAGTACCTTCATTGTAAGTCAAGAAATCTCTGTTAGGTACTTATGTAGGTATATAAATTGTCTCTTTTAATTCTCTTTTAATTTTAAATTAAATTTAAATTAATTAAATTAATTTTAATTTAATTCTTTTTTAATTCATAACTTTGTTTCCTTTTATAGGGTTTTGTAGGTTATTTCTAGGAATGTTTATTTGTGGGCACACAATGAATAGAATATGAGGTTTAGAATCATTCTTGGTGCTCAGTACCTAAGATGCTACCTGTAAAGCAAACACAAAACCCTGTATATCTATCTATCTATCTATCTATATAGACATAGATATATATATATATATATAGATATATATAACCACATATAATATATATAAAACCACATATAATATATAGCCACATATAATATATATATATATCCACATATATACACATATAAAAGTATATATATATATATGATAGATATGTGATATACATATGATAGATGTATATATGATAGATATCATATATCATAAATCATATACATCATATATATATATATATGATATATATATGATAGAAAAAGTATGAGTATCCTAAACAGGGTTCATGTATAGGTTCATGTTATAATGTTTTAACTGTATTTCCAGGATTTATCTATGTTACATCTGGTGTGTTATTTACAAATTATGAATGTTTCACCATCTGTAAATAGTATCTAAGAATGATTGAAAGCACACAAATAATTTTGTGTTTTAAAATAAAAGAAAGCATGTGAAACACAAGAAAAAATAGAGAACAATCATTGATTTTTTTTTTTTTTGAGACAGGGTCTCACTCTGTAGTTCAGACTGGCCCTGAGCTCACTATGGAGCCCAGGCTACTCTCAAACTCATGGTGATCCTCCTGCATCTGCCTCTTGAGCTCTGGGATGACAGGCCTGAGCCACCACACTCATCTCACTGATAGTGTTGTTAATTGTATTAATATTCTACTACTCAAAGCCTTCATGAGGCACAGACTGTCCTTTCTCCTAAGAAAGTGTGGAGTTCTATCAATTTCTTAAGGCATAGCGAGTGTTTTTTCATTGACTTCAAATTCCCCTAAGACCTGCGTGTTAAAAACTTGGTCTCCAGTGTGTGATGCTATTGGGATGTTGTAGAATCGTTAAGAGACTCAGCCTACCAAGAAGTTAGGTTGCTGCGGACATGCCCTTGGAGGGGCTGTTGGGACAGCAGAGCCCTCCTCTCTCCTGTTTTCTGTTGCTATGAGACAGCATCCCTCCGTTAAATATTTCCAGCATGGCTCTTCTGCCTTGCCACAGGTGCAGCAGTAATGAAGCCAGCTGACCACAGACTGAAATCATGAGCCCAAACAAATGTTTCCCCATCTGAGATGATTTATGTCAGAAATATGTTATGATGACATAAATACACTAGAGAAAGAAACTAAACTTGTGTGGGCCTTAAACAGAAAATGTAAAAGAATGACATTTGAAATTCTCCTTCTTCTTAGCCGATTAATTCTACTTGGTATCTCACATCCACACAAATATGAAGTAAACCTCTCACCATCCGTCAGTGCTTTCCTGATCTCTCGGCTTCTTTCTATAGTCTTAACTTCAGAAGGCTGCACATTGTCCTTGATGGTGTTTCCTCAGTTCTTCACTGTTAAGCTACTTGTGAGAAATTTACATCTCTTTCTCCTCACCAAACAGTTATCTTCTAAGATTGAGGCACACTTCTGTGGTGTTTCTGAATTTCTAACTAATCTTTGGAACGCTGGTGTCCAGCCTTCTGAGACCGGGTTCTCCTGTTCTTATGTTTCCAGTTTTTAACCTCTCCGACAGCTCTTTATCAAATTTTTGGGTGCATCGTCTCCTACTTCACACGACTCATCACTGGGCATGTTAACAACCTTATCTGTTTACTTACAATGGTCTTTCCCAGGTATCTGTCTCCTCTCGAAAGCTGAACCCTGCCGTGCTCTAGTCTTTGCCAGGGACTGGTAACTTCAACCTGCACTCCTTGGGGTTGATGATCTAACTCTACCTTCTGGAGTGAGCAATGTCAGCATGTGTCTTTTGGCCAAATTCTTCTTCAAATATACTGCTGTGTTTATGCCAAGAGCCTATCACCATGTGGGTTCCTGTTCTCAGTGGGCTAATGTATATATATATATATATATAGACTATTTCCTCATCAAAATCACATAACTCAGCACTATTACTACGTTATGTGAAAGCTATATATAGTGACACATCGTTCTTTAGTTGTGCTGCTCATTTACTATGCTAACGTTGTAAAACCAAATTTGCATTGTAGGAGATTTTGTGTAGAGCACTGTATAGTCACTTTCTCATCACTGGGACAAAGCGCCAGATGTCCCCAACTTACAGGAGAGATTTAAGTGGGCTCCCACGTTTGAGTTTTTAGTTCACGGTCACTCCACAAGGTCCAAGGCACAAACAACACTATGGAGAGTGTGGTAGGGGAAGCCATTCACTTCGCAGCAGCCAGGAAGCAGAGAGAGGAAGAAAAGAGAAGCCTGGGGAAGGAATACACCTTGGCAGTCACAGCCCCAGAAATTCATCTCCGACGTGCTTCCTTCCCGACAACACATCCTGGCATGAAGGTATTGGTTGAATCATCCCCAGGTGATGCAGCCTGTCCACGCTCTAACTGCCTTCAAAAGCTCCACTTCAGAATGTGCGAGGCCTGTCAGTGAATTTTAAAAGTACACCATGGCAGAATCAACTTGATTGGCCAACTGTAATTATACACATTTCAGTTACAGCAAGAGGAAAACAGGTAGTTAAAGATTTTTCTCTGGGGCAGGAGATTTAACTCAGTGGTTCCAGCACCTGCCTGACAAGACCAAGGTCCCTGGTTCGATCCCCGGTAACCACATACAACAAACCCGGGTGTGGTGACTCACGCCCACCAGCAATCAGCACCATATACCACAGTGCTGGGTGTGGTGGCTCACGGCTGTCATCCCAGCACTTGGGAGGCAGAGGCAGGAGGATTGCTGAGTTCAAGGCTCGCCTGGGCACCATAGTGAGCTCAGGGCCAGCCTGAACTACAAGTGAGACTCTGTCTCAAAAAAAAAAAAAAAGATTTTTCTCTGTATAATTTAGTAATCTTTGAGACTTGAACATTATCTTGTATTTTCTCTAATAAAATACAGTTGGCCAAAGCAACTTTCTACTAAAATAAATATAATTTTAACACACACTACATATGTATTCGTTTGCCTTATTTCCTATAAGGATAGGTTCTATCTCATTTTGTTTCTGTTTTGTGGAACTTACCGTAATCTTAGAGAGATATGAAAACTTTTAATACAATTGCAGTACAGAATATATGCAGTTCTGGTAATGATCTAGCTCAGACTAGCCTTTGATTGAGTTTCTTCTATAATATTGGTGATATGAAGTTCATTGTATGTTTTCAGCAAATGTTAAAAGATACCTCACAGTAAATCACTAATTGACAAATGAGATGTTATTCCTCTGAAGAAGAAACGGTATCAGTTTGTTCTTAAAATCAGAACAGTGATGGACTATCTTAATTACCTGTACAAAACAATATTTGAAAAGAGGACTAGCTAAGAGAAGGTGGAATCGAACAATTTACAAATGTGTGTATATGGATGTGTGTATGTGTGTGTGTCTGGATAGTTCAGGAATGTTTTTAAAGATAAGCTTCTTCTTTCTGTGATTTTTAGGAACAAAAAAGGTTGGAAGGTTATGAATTAACTTTCTGATCTGACAGTATGGTATTACAGAGAGATTTGGAAGGCTCAAAGCAATATTTCTCTCTCCACTGAAAATCCACATAAAGGCCACATTTTCATGCTTCTTTTCCTCACGTGGTCAGCCTAGCAGAAGGCTGTGCGATGCTGTTTTATGGTACGTTTTAGTTTGTTTCTTTGTGGAAAAAAGTCAGAATTTGAAAGTTAAAACCATCAAAGTACCCAGTTGTTTCAATAAAGGAACTCATGAACTTATAGGATGTACATTTCGTTCTCTTACAAAGATGGTGAAGGTGTTCTACTATCTTCTTAAATCAGTTTAAAGGAGGCAGCATTTTCTACTTTTCAGTGTCTACAGCGATCTGCTATACCCTGACAGTTCTTGCTGTTTATATTTGTTTGACTCACTCATTCATTTATACAATAAATATTTATTGAGCGCCTATGACATTTTTGGAATTGTACCAGGTCTGGGGGATTCCACAATGAATGTGAAACACAGACCTAGATTTAATGGAATTGTGCTCTTGCAGAAGATGCTGGCATTAATGAATCATAAGAATGAATATAGAATGACATTTCTGCCTCTGGACATACAGCAGCTCCTAAAACGAGAAGGTGCACGGCCTTGGATTATTCTGCAACGTGAAATGATCTGACGAGTTCATTTTGATG
>PVIC010021440.1:0-28574 GCA_004025085.1 Thryonomys swinderianus
CCTCGCAAGCGTAAGGACCTGAGTTCGATCCCCGGTTACCACATATAATGCTGGGCATGGTGGCTCACGCCTGTCATCCCAGCACTCGGGAGGCAGAGACAGGAGGATTGCTGAGTTCGCGGCGGCTTGCCTGGGCACCATAGTAAGCTCAGGGCCAGCCTGAACTACAAAGCAAGACCCTGTCTCCAAAAAGCAAAAAAAAAAAAAAAAAAAAAAAAAAAAAAAAAAAAAAAAAAAAAAAAAAAAAAAAAAAAAAAAAGAACCAGTAACATATAAAATAAAGGGTTGTTTTTTCCCAGAAAAGATTTCTAGCTTGTCTTAAAAAAACCAGTGACACGTGGTCCCACAGAGGGCCAGCAGAGCTGACCCACCTGCTTCCTCACAGCCCGCAACACTCCCTCTTGCCCTCTATCTAGTGCGTGCCTGGCCCTGCGGCTGCCGCATTCCTCCCCTGGGTAACTTCCCAAGTCCTCCTGTAGGGACATTGATGCCTCATCCACTTTGGTCCCCAGGTCCTCCAGCACACACGCAATATCCCACTTCACGGGTAAAGGCACAGAGGGTCAGCACCTTTAAGTCATTTATCCAAAGTCCCACAGCTGTAAGACCAGTTCTAGTCATTCCCAAGGCCTCCCTCTCAGCTCTGCAATACTTTACCTCCCACCAACATTCAAGAGGGCCAAATGGGACGGGGTGGGGGGTCGACATCATAGAGCCTCATGCCCCACATGAGTAAAATGGAAAAGGATGAATAGGAAGGGTGAAATATAGGGTCTGGAAGAAGGAATCAGTGGGATGTGGGTATGCGATTTCAGCCAAAGAAACAAGATGGAAAGTGGCTGGTGCCTCATTACCCTGGGAGCAAAGGAATCCGATCAGTTACAGCCTCTTTTTGATATTTCATGTTTTTGTACACAAAGCTGTTGTAACGTTCATATCCTATGAGGCATGGTGATGGGGTAGAAGTTCTGACCCAGAGAGCCCTGAGAAACCCAAATCTCAAGTGCTCTCTCTCCTTTCCCACCTGTGTGTGCATTCCTACCACAGCTTGTACATTTTTTTTAAATCTTTTTTGGTACACTGTATATACACACCATGATCACACTCAATATTGGGAATTTGTATCAATATATGACATGATTTAATTCTCATTTTTCCCATCCCCATCCCTACCCCACCACTCCCCACCCCTTAATACATAAGCTTTGTTTCCCTTTATTTTTATTACCATCAAATTTTCTTACCCCTCATTACTCACCCCTCCACTCTATTTCCCTTTCAATATATTCTATTTCACAATATCCATCATACATTCTAAAACTCACTTACATCTTCAATTTCTCATACCAGTGAAAAGATGCGCTATTTACACGTGTGACTTATTTATTTCACTTATGAGTATGTCCTGAAGGGAAGTCCATTTGAGTATAAACTCAAACTTATCGTTCTTTCAGGCAGAGTAATATTCCATTTTATAGAAAAACCATATCTTCTTTGTCCAGTCTCCAGTTGATGGGCATTTGGCTTGTTTCCAAGATTTAGCTATCACAAACTGACCTACTATGAACATGGGTGCACATATGTCACTACAATATGATTCTTTTAATTCTTTTGTGTATATTCCTGGCAGGGATATAGCAGGGTCTTATCCTAGTTTTTTTAGGAATCTCCACACTGACCTCCATAGTGGTTGTACCAATCTACATTCCCACCAACAGTGGAGAAGGGTTCCTTTTTCTCCACAGCCTAGCCAGCATTTGCTGCTGGCTAATTTTGACATACTTTTGCTTGTACGTTTTAATGATACCTTTCTTGTCCTCCATCATCATGATTTTACCTAGGGTTGACCAGGTTGAGAGCAATGAACATGTCACAGAGTAGGGAGGACCTGAGGCTCTGTTCTTGGTACACCAGCCAACCTCCACCCTTGTTTTTCATTCATTTCATATTACTGGCACCCACACTAACTTCTGTTTTCCACTCTTCTTTATAAACCAGCCAGGATGCGAGACATATTCCAATCATTGTTGAAACAAATCCTTTTGCAGAGACTCAGATGGTGACATTTGGGTCCTGGGGCTACCAGAGGCAGGAGATACCTGAGCAGGGTGAAGGCTGTCTCTCTATTAGTGATAGGTGCAGGCATGGGATGACATGGCAGCGGGCAATGGAGCAGTGGGACACATCCAACACAGCCTATGCCAATATCATAGCACATGGCAACCATGGCCACCATCATGACAGGGCACAGCATCTGGCCCTGCCCCTGAAGCCCATGGTGATGGCAATATCCACTCTCAAGAGTAGAGATCTCCATGACACTTAGTTAACTCTGTCCATGTTCTCACAAATAAATCATATGTGTGTCTGAATTAACTTGAACTCGGATGCTGCCATTTGTTTAGACCAAAGTGGTCTTAATATGAGCAATTTCATATAATTCAATCTAAACCATAAACTCCCCTTTACTGAGCATCATCCGACCTGATTCTCCATACAAACCAAAGTTGCAGCGCACAGAGTGCAGAGTTTGAGTCTGAGTATTACTTTTACCATTTTCTAGCTGTGTGACCTGGGCTGTTGAGGCCTCAGTTTCCTCATCTGCAAACTGTGAGGGCACATCTGAGGGCCCACTTTCCAGTGCCAGTGTCAGACCTCGGATAAATTCCCTGAGGGGATGTGTGTAAAATTACTTAGGGTTGGCTCACCCATGGTAACTCTATCAGCCACTAACAACCCCAGTTAACAAGCTAACAAGCCACCACTAACAAGCCACCATCGATTGTATCCAAGACACTGAGGCACAGGAGGACAAACTGCTGTGTAAGAGCACACATCAGGTGAGCAAGTCACCAAGCACCCTGCACTACCCAGAATCCTGTGGCAGAATCCCATGAATCCCAGAATCCCACGCGGCAAGTCCCATCTCCTGAGGGTCCAGTAGACAACTCCAGCCCGAGGTTCCGTGGGGAACACAGTGAACATAGAATGCAAGAAAGGCAACAGCCCATGTCTGGAATAAGCAACAACCACGCAAGTAATGGGAATTTGGTGGCTGCTATGTCACACCATCGTTTTCTGCTTCTAAAGGATGCCTTGCCTTGGCTCTGTCAAGGTGTCGCTTCGAGCTTTCTTTCTGTGGACCTGAGGTTTTCCATAGGTAAAATGGGGATGGGACAAACCCTTTATGTCAGTCTTAAGCAGACCCTGTATAACAAACGAATGAACTGGGGGGAGGGGCTCACTTAGCACTGGGGGAGGGGGTAAAGGGAACCAAGCCCACCAGCCCACCAGGGTTTCCCTTTCCTGGCCCCACCTTTATTCTCCAGCTTCTCCACAGGACCTGGGCAGGGCTATTTTTAGTTTCATTAGGCCCTCCCCTTCCCTCCCAAGTGAATGTTAAGTTGTTCTTTTCCATTCTCTTATTAAGGGTTTTCTTGGAAAGAAAATATTATTCCAAACCCAGAAATTTTATTTCTAAATTTGTGCAAATGTAAGTTGTAAGACATTAGCTGCATTTCACATTTTGTGCAAATGGCAGAAACAGGCAATTCGTGTGCTACGGGATGGGGGCTGGCCAACGATTTCGATAAAATAAACCCTTTTTTAATTTAAATGCTAATGCACTGAATTAAAATTTAATAACTGAGGAAATTGAAAAGCCGAGCAGGAATATTGGAAATAAATCCAAGCAGAAACAGCTGAAATTAAAAATTCTAGAGAGTGGGAGGACAGCAGCTAAGCTGTCTTATATGATTACTTTTTTTTTTTTTTTCAGAATGAAGCAAAAAAAAAAAAATCCTATCTCTCGCTGGCTCTAGGGCAGTAAATCCACAGCGCTGTGATTTATTGCTCAATTTTCCTGAGGGAAAAAGGCTTTCTTTCATGCTGAAATATTTCATAAATTTCAAGCCAGCATAAATTCTTAATTTAAAAGTTATGGAGGTCACATTTAGTGCACTGGTACGGTTCCAAAATCTTAAAGGAATAGTAGCAACCAAAAAAATTTTTTAAAGAAGGAAAAAAAAAAAAAAGAGGTAGAATTTGCTTTTTTTTTTTTTCATTTTTGGTTTTAATTCACAAGTTGAAATTTCATTATTAAGGATTTCTGCTGGGTGGATAGAACCCAAGCATGTGGGAAACTGGTGTGTGTTTGGAAGTCTGCTGCAAAAGATAAAAAGATAAAGATTTAATTCAATTATAAAAAAGCATTTTTTTTTTTTAAAGCCACTTGAGGAATTTCTGGTAAAAATTTCCTCCCTTCATTGCTCGGGAAGGGGTAAGGGTGGGGGAGGGTGGCCAATGTAATTGCTTCTCTTAGATCTCCAATCTTTTGTGCACACTGATATATTCATTTGTTATACAGCTGTTCAGCGGCGGAAAGAATGCTGGGGCGCCCATAATTCTAAGCAAATCAATCAAAAATTAATGATTTGTCATGCTTGCACAATGGAGGAAAAACAGCTCCTTGGGTCCTGGCTGCCTGATCTCAAAGAATGAAATGCCTTTTTCTGATAAGAAAGCTGAGCCAGAGACACAGGAAGCTGAAGTGTCACCATAAATATGGGGACCGTGTGGTTCCCCCAGGTGAGTGAGGACACAGGGGCCACCATCTTGAAGTGAGCATGTCCAAGATGGCACCTCAGTCAGCCAAACGCACTACGGACCAAACCCAGCACATGTCCGCAGCAGAATAATTAGGATCTTGCTTTTTCCCTCCCCCACCACAACTTGAAAATCACTTCCACTCGGGAGAACTGTCTCCCCTCCCCCACTGGATTTAATATGTCCCTGTTCATTGTTCTCCCAACACTGCTAACTCATCACCATCAGGGCCTATCACCAACCCTATGGGACTGAGGCCACAGTGCCTACAGTGCCTGGCAACCTCACACCACCCACAACCACCACCAAGACAGTGTGCCACTTTTCTTGGGCAAAGACCACAACTGACACATGGTTTTAGCCCAAAATGAGGCAAATACTCAGCAGTTATTGTTGACTCTGTTCACTGGGATTCTCTAGAAACACTGATAATGTGGCTGCCTAGATGAATGTGGCTATCCTACATGGATGAAATACATCACTGATCTTTAATAACCAACCACTCCCCTACTCACTCTGCAGGTATTTGTTAAAAACCTACTAGGTGTCAAGCACTATGCTGGGATTTGGATATACAGTTTCAAAGCCACTGGGGTACATTTCCAGATCCTCAGTGGTCAGGATTTCTCAGACTTCTAGAGCTTTAAAAGGAGAAGGGAACTGTGCCCAGAGCCCCAGAGAGCCAAAGGAAAGCTCTCTGCATGCTCTCTCACCTTTGAAAGCTTGCACCTGATCAATTCTCAACGATCTGTGGCAAAGTTAGTCACAAGAACCAACTGCATGCTATGGCCACAATACTGATGTGTTTCACACGGATGTCACATGCATGGTACTAAATGACCAACCAGTACACCTAACCCTCCAGAAGATGTGGAGCCCCGGATGTGGTTACAGCAAAATGCACTCGATCCAGACCCCGTGCAGGCATTACACTTGCCCGGAGGACAATTCTACATTCTCTCATATTTACTAAGGACAGTGAGTCTGAAACAACTCAAGTCTCATTTAGGTCTCTCTCTCCTATGCAACAGCCAGTGAGTGGATCCCCAAAATTGAACGTGTAAATTTCTGTCTCCTCACTGGAATTTGAATTAGAGTGATCTAAGCAGTCTCCTGGAAGGGGATGGACACTGGAAGGAGGGAAAGACCAATCACACGGGGTATGGGCAAGAGGGATGAGGGCGGTAATGAGCAAGGACGCTGATTCACCTGGGAAGAAGTGAATGAGGGCCAGAAGGGATGGGGCTCAGCTCACACAGGTTCCTCCAGGCCACTCTAGGGAGACACTAGGAGGCTGCAGCCTTGGTACCTGGCTTAATTTTGTGTGCAGAAGATCAGTGTGACTGGTGTGTTGGAGGTAGACTGTGAGGCTACTGCAGGGTCCATGTAAACCAGGGTGCCTGGAGTGGGGGTGTCGAGAGCGAAGGAGGTGAGGAAGGGTTGGCTTCTGAGTGTAGTGGAAGGCTGTGGACTCGATGAACCGGATGTGGGGCATGAGGAAAAGTTAAAAAAAAAAAAAAACTCCGAAAGTCTTGGGCAGTAGCTCCAAAAAGTGGAATTGTGTTTTTCTGCTACCTGAGAATACAACACACTACATCAGACCTGGATCAAACAGGATCTCCCCATGACCCTCCAGAAGAGACACTGCACTTTAACTGTTACCTCGGATTGTACATTTACCCAGCACCCAGAGGGGCTCAGTGACTGGTCCAAGGCCACACAGGTGATCTGTGGCTTGGTGGGCACCCACCCAGATCTTCTCACTCCACATCCATGGCTACGTCTGCTACGCAACTGGCCCTTCATCTCTAGAAGTGGATGAAAACTGGCTCTGAATGGTCCTGTGAACTGTCTGCCCATATCACCTCCGGGCCTACGTTGGCCACAGGGAGTCCTCACCTCCATTCACTACATGTTTCCGAAAAACACCCAGGAGACTTGTGTAAGGCTGAACATCAGCTTTGCAAGTTATAAGAAAGATTTTGCTCCCCCAAACTAAACATGTTATAAGTTTTCAAATCAAGCCATCCCTCTTACATTCTATTTAACAACACGCTTCTAACACGTGGAACTTGGTTTTTAATTTCATATTTTCTTTCCCAACTGCACCTGCTTGCTCAGAGCCACTAAATGCCCCGGGTTCCAAGTGTCATGGGTGGGAAGAGGCTGGAAAGATGATTCTACACGGAAAGAAGTGAAACTCTAATGGGTGCCTACTGTTTTCCAGTAAATATTTATAGGGACCCTGTCAGATGTGTGATTCTGAGCAAGGCCTCAGCGGGAGAAGCAATCAAGATGAACTCATAGTTCCTTATTCATTTAGCAGTATTTCTATGTATGACTGTGATAAATGCCTACTATGCACTAGGTAGTTCCTGGGGCCACAGAACACAGTTCCGAGACAGGCAGTGATGACATAATGACGTTAGGTTATCAGTTTATAATTACCAACTGAGACTCGTGCTCAGGAGAGAAAGGGCAGGGTTCCACAAGCAACTTTGACAACAAGACCTGCTCAGATGGACCTGAGGGAGGGGTGTGCAAAGAGGCAATAGAGCTCACACTCAAGGAGGGAGAAATGTGCAATCTCTATGGGAAGGAAGCTCATACAAGCCTAAGGGGAGCAACACCTTCCATGAGCAGGGTGCTGGGAGGGCACCCTGTCTGCTTGGGAAGCCGGGGTCCCGGAGAAGTGCAAGCCTTCACCTCCTGGGGAAGAAACAAGTCCACTCAACAAGCACAGGATAATACCAGGAGGTCGCAGCTACCTTCCAGGCCTCCGTCTGGACTCGGCAAGAAGAACCATGGTTTTTCCTCCTGCCATGGAAAGGTCACAATGCTCCACAGAACAGAAATGTAGAGTCGCTCAACGAGGCCCAGCAAATTCTCTGCCAGAAGCCCTAGTGACACTATTACGAGTTCACCAAATTTCCGACTCCAAGGGAAGAAAATGAGCAATGTCTTTATTTTTCCCGGTTACAGTGCTCCTTTGCTCTTCCCCAAGCTCTGGGTCTCAGGAGTAAAGTGTCAAGAATTAAATCAAGTTTCTTGGCAACGAAAGAAGCACGGGCCTATTTCATGTGAGTTTCCAGGTATAGGTGGATCCAGCCATGGCGAGTGGATCAGATCCCGTCGCCCTCACCCTCTGCTTCATCACCAACAGTCAGTCATTAGGAAGCACCTGTTAAGCCCAGCTAAGGAGTCTGAGGTTCGTGGGCAGCCGCAGAAGTCATGAGCACCCCGAAAGTATCTGCCGGCCACGTTGTGGAGGTGGAAGACCCGGGCTCACCACACAGGCCGCTCCTGTGCTAGAACAAGTGGTGATGGTCTGCAAGGTGGCGGAGAGGAGAGAGCTCCAGGTCTGGGAGGTCGCAGGAGTTAAGGACCGAGTGAGAAGATGGGGAACACACGCCCAGCACAAAACTGGCATGCACCACGGCTCAGTAACGGCAAGGACTTGCTGCTGTCATCCTTTAAGATTAACTGTGGAGAAGTGCTGCCTGTCTCAGGGCCTCACCATACACGGATGCAGGGCCCTGGCAGGGAGGGAAGTAGAACGATTTACCCCCCCCCCCCAGTCCAGAGATCTGGGTTAGAGACTTTAAAGGAGGAGGAGGAACCCTGGCCCCAGAAAGAAGGGGACAGCAGCGGCCTTGGTGCTGTCATGTGAGACTCACCACCCGCTGTGCAAGACTGGTCGCCAAAGGACCAGCTGCCACCACGGCTGGAACCCAAGTCCGCAGGAGAAGGACTCCAGGACGGCTCCCGGCTGTATAACGTGTCCATCCTGTTCCCCTGGCTGGTTCCATCACGAAGCATTCTACATCTTGCTTCATGGACTGGGGCTTCTCCTAGTCGGGCCCTAGAAGATGCTGTGGTTTCTGAACATTTCACAGTAAAACCATTTTACATTTATGAAAGAGTTTTGGAGTTAATGTAGGAGCCTCACTTTCTCCTTCAACAACAGGAAGGGTCCTGTAGGGGAGAAATAAGGCCACGTTCCATCTTCACCAGGGACTCCAGGACCTGGGCTAAGGAAGCCTGATGGCACAGAGTCCTCTGGCTCCAGGACTACACTGGAAGAGGGAAGCCAGAGACCAAGGCTGGGTGGCATCCCTGGGAGACAGCTAGGCACAAGGTCGCCCCCCTTACTAGTGAGACTTTGGCAGCTCTGGAGCACCTAAGGTCCCCCTCTGTAGAATGGGGGATATGTCCCCACATGCTAGGGCTGCACAAGGAATAATCAGATCGGTCACATACTTGGACCTTCACGTCTACCAAGCATCAACACTGCCCCAGCCCAGCACACACGGCCTCTGGCACGGTCCAAGAGTGGCCATCACCTCTCAGCACCTTCCTGTGAGGCCTGGCTTGAGAACCCTGTCATTTAATGTGCTCAGTCACCCTGCAAGACAGAAGCATTACCATCCCTGGTGTCCAGGTACAGCCTCAGACGCAGGAGGAGTCCAGGGACTCAATTAGGACCACAGGTCGAGGCTACCTTTTCAAATCGTGAGCCCCCAACTCCAGAACTAGTGGATGACCTTGGAGAGTGACTTGCCCATACTTTGGAGTGGACATGCCCTCAGGGTGCATAAACGCTGCTCTGTTTGTTTTCTTAAAAAGAAAAAGAAAAACATGAATGCATCTCAGTTCTTTACAGTCACAGTTAATCTTTCAATTTACAAAAGAGCAAGTCATGTGACTGAATTCCACAAAAATTCTCTCTCCAGGTTTATGATTTTACAGAAAACTCCAGGGAAAACTGCCTGGAGCAAGTTAAAACCAGATCAGCCATAAACCATGTCCTGGTATAGTCTCACCAAGCCAAGACTCAGATTACTCATTAAATATGCGATAAATATTCACTTCACATCAGCAGGAAGTGGGGGAGGGGGTAAAAAAAAAAAAACTTTTTTGCTTCCTGGGAGGGGAGGGGGCCCTATTATAAATACAAAGAATTCCAAAGTCCAAATCAGATGCAGTAAGAATTGGGGAGCAAGGTTGTAAATTACCCCCTTAGGTATCCGTAGGTGAGGTAGGAGGGGAAGAGGATGTCTTCCAATTTCTTCAAGAGAACCTGGAGCTTGAGCCCACCATGACATGGCCACAGTAGTACTGGTGCCCACCAGCCACCCCATACCTGGAGTCCCTCCCCTCACCTACTGGGGAAGGCACTGCCTGAACTCAGTGCACTGCTGGCCCAGTGGGGCTACTGGGCCAATGTCCTTGCAGATCAATGTCCTCCTAATGATCCTTGAGACCAGGCAGACCTAGGTCTGCATTATGACCAGGCCACTAAGCAGCACTGTGACCCTACTCCAGTCCCCACATCGCTAAGTCTCCATTTTCGCTAACATGAAACAGATGAAAATTGCCCAATGGCGTGGCTGCTGGGTGGATGAAATGGTATAAAGTCTGCAGTATCCTCTGCCAGTACCAACAATGCTAAATGAGCCTCATACATGGATGATAGCATTTTGATTACATGAGCAGTGGGAAATAATATATTTTTAAAACTTCTGGTCACTACAGCAAGATTTGGCACAGAAGTCCCCACATAGAATCTGGAGGGAGATGGGCTGGGTCAAGCTTTAGTGATCATAGGATAGGTGACAGTGGTAAGTCACATAACCTCTGTGACTCAGTTTCCTCATCTGTCAAATGGGATAATAACAGTACATAACCTAGAAGGTTATCAAGGACTAAGTCAAACAAGAGACATAAAGCTTGCTAACAGTGTCTAACATAAACTAAGTATGATAAAAATATTACCAATATTGTTACTCTTTAACTACAATGATTTCTCAACTATTTCAAGCTATAAGATCATGGTCAAATGTTCCAGAAAGTTCCTTGTTTTCTCTGTGAGCCTCAGTTTCCGTAGCTATAAAGTAGAGAGTTTTGGTGAGATGATGCTCTCCAAGGACCCTCCTATTCGGAAGCTTGCTGATTGTGTCTGTGTTGCATCTGCTGTATCACTGCCTAGATGACAGACTCAAGTTCCTCCATGAAGCTGACCCTGACCACAGGGACATCTTGATCCTAGAGCTTAAGGATGAGCTAAACACCAGCACTCTGTGCAGCCCCACTCCCAGCCCCACAGAAGGTTCCCTGAGGACAGCTAACTTTTTGAGATCCCCTGTGGTTCCAGGGGACTTAGTGCAAGGGCAGTGCTGCACACAGATCCTAAAGATTGGCCAATTGGTTTAAAAAGAGCAATACTGCCAATTCTTATAGAACTGTGATAGTAAATGGGTCTAGGGCAGAAGAGGTGAACCCTACGGCCTCTATGCTATAGTAGGGTGTTTCTATCACTGGAAACTCTAAAAGGCTCACCGTCACTGGTCCAGGGAATCATCTGGTCCAAGAACAGAAGTACAGGCTTTCTTTTCAGCACCACTTTTAATCAGTTCATTATGGCCTGTGCAGAGAAAGGTCTGGAGACACACTGGAGCTCAGCTAGAGTGCTGTTATCATCTAGTGATGTCTGCAGCGAGCACGACAAAGACGGGGATGGCAGCATGCTTGCTCCCTTCAACTCCTCCTTCTATAGAGAAACTAAGGTTTCCCAAACCCCTAATCACCTTTTTTCAGGTTCTCATTTGCAAAAACATTTCTGTACAAAGAAGACATAGCACTTTCAAATTCAGAGTAAAAAGTTACATCAAAAATAGAGAAGACCCAAGACAGATACACACAGAAATAAATAAATAAATAAATAAATAAAAGAGTAAAAATGAAGGGCATACTTGTTTGTGTGAAAGAGAAACAATTACCAAAGGTCAAAAGATATGCTCCTAAATAAGTTCTTTTTTTTTTTTTTTAAGAAAGTCTGGAACACATGCTCAAAGTAGACATCTTATGAATTCCTATTGCAAAATAACTTCTGGCCAGCCAACCACAGTCTCTATAAATATATCACAAGATCAACAGTCCAGGCAAACAGGGGGAGGGGGAACAACTGCATGAATTTTTTTTTCAAAATCAAAATAGTTCCTCTCACAGTTGGAAAGGAAAGAGCCACCCATTTCCTACAAAATGAGAGGCCCATGAAGAAAAGAAAGATTGTAATTCTACACATCTCAGTGGGTGCCTGCTGAGAAATCTGGGCAGCCAGAGTATTTTGAAATTATTCTACAATTTTGTTTTGTTTGCAGATGTAAAAGGAAAAAAAAAGGAGAAAGAAAGAAATCTAGTGCTCTGAATTCATGAGGGCAGCCATGATTTCACAGAGCCTTCCAGGGGATTATGCAAAGTAGAACAGCTAATCAGATTCTCTAAGGGGTCTGACGTGAGACTGTCCTTCAGTTTCTGAGCCAGGAAAACAGCAAGATCACTCTAGGTCTTTTAAATGGAAGCAATTTAACATAGGGACTTGAGCATGCAGCTGGTGAGCGAACTGAGAAGACAAACAGGCACCAAAAGGTGACCAGGAGATTAGCACATGAGGGAGCTGCTGCCATGCCTAGACATGGGGAGACGAAGGGAAAAAATCAAGGTGCCAAAAGTTGGAGCTGTCCAGCAAGAGGCAAAATTACAGAAGGGCTGCCCAAGGGGAACAGACCATAAAGGCAGGCTGGAGCTACACATAGAGTGTCCCAAGAAGCATGGAAGGAGTGGGGAGAAAGAGCCCCAACTTTCTTTGTCTCATGTGCCAATATTCCTGCTGAACATCCTAGGGCTGAATTATTTGAAACCAGAAAGCAAGGGCTCCTGGGAAATTTAGTCCCTTGTTATACAGAGCGCTAAAGGGTGGACTTGAGTCTAGCTTCTCAATCCAGAGTCTAACTCCTGCACAGACAAGGCTGCCTCATCTTGAGCTACACGGTCCTGTGAACTACCCGAAAGAATCTCACCTCCAGGTTAAAAGGAAATGTGGCCCTGTAGTGTCCCAGACCCAGCGTGGAGGATGCCTGAACAGCCCTCCAGCCAATTTTCACTTCCAGCCTCTGCTGACAAACTACTCTAATCAAAAAACTCACATGGCAAGCTGGTTGTCCCATCTCCCAGTGACTTCAGCACCCAATGGGTGCTCCAGAAGCATCTTTTGACCAGATTTAGAACAATACCCTTAGGGCAGAGGCTCTGATGCCACTGGGCTAAGGCAAAACTACTCCTAAGGCCAAGAGCATTCCACCTTCAAATCCATCCCAGATCCACACCAGAACTTTGTTTTTTTTTTTTTTAACAGTACCATAAAAAGCAAAAACATCCCAAACCCACATGGGCACAGATTCAACCCTGTGAACTTCTTTGTCATGGCTGTGACTGAAGGCTTGATTTAGCTACATTCTGCAAAGAAAGGACCCTTCCCTTTTCTTTAAGGCTGCATTCTACCTCTCGTGGGCCACGGAGGCCCTGTTTTCTTAAAGCATTTATTGCCAGGGCCATTCAAATGGTATTGATCAAGCAGCTGGTATACTCAGTCATCTTTTTATGACCTGTCTTCCCAGCTGGACCATCCATCTTTTCCAGGTAGGGGCTATGCCTCTGGATTCCCTAGAGCCCACCGGACAGCCCAGCACACAGACAGCCATCTACACAACATCCTTAAAAGGGAAGATGACTCAGGTCCTCGGAAGCCAGAGTCTGGGTGAGGTAGGAACAACATAGTCTATCAGTGTTGCACATGTATTTGCTCAGTGATGGGGGTGGATTTCTCCATGCATTACTTCACTTAATTTTTCACAAGGCAGGAGTCATGATTTCCACTTCAGAGAGGAAGGAGCAGAGGTTAAATCATTCTGCCCAAAGTCACATGATTACTAACAGGGCTGAGATTCAAATCCACATCTTCTTCCAAGACAAACTCCAACATCCGTCCCTTTCCAAGAATCTATGTCTCGCTTCTCTTTCATGAAATGAGTTGATTTAATGAAATCATTAAATGAGAAAAGAGCTCACAAATGTAGGATTTTAAAGCAGCAGCTGGCACAGACTCGTGCTGTCTACAATTGTCTTCACTGTCACTACCCTTATTATGCTCCATCACTACTGAACTCATTCTATCACAACATCATTTGTTAGCAAACTTCACAGCCAGAGAGGGAGACTATGGAAAATGCTTGCATCCAATTCAAATCAGGAAGTCACAGAAAATCTTATGACTCCACAATCCAGAGGAGGTATTTGAAGACACCGTATGATTCCCCGTACTGTCTATCCACAGTACTGCCCACCAGCCCCCTTTCCCTATTCTGGGCATCCACCACCACATCTTTCAAAACTAGGGTTGCAATTTCTTCCTATCAAATTCAGTAGTGAATGCATTTTGTGTACCGTAAGTCCCCAAGTTAACAAACATTCGAGTTGTGAACATTCACAGGTATACTATATAAGACTCACTTTGTTGGCTTACGAAAGAGTCTGACTTAGAACGATTCTCCTGGAATGCAACTCAGAGACTTATTGTACAAAATACAGTACAGTCACTGATGCACTGTCTTTGGGCCAGTGGGCCTGTTATATACATCGAAAACAAAGGTCTGGAAATAAGGCACGAGGTCACATGCAAAAATTAGCACTGCAGCCACCAGTTCATGTTTCGGTCGAAAGTACCAGAACAAGTAGGATGAGCCAGCAGCCATGAACCTAGCAGACGGAGGGTGAGGAGGTAGCACCGGGCCAGGCTATCACACTGACTCCATCTCCAGAGCAGCTGTGTGCCTCAGCTGTCACATCCACTGTTACAAGTTTTAACTTGGTGTTGTCACAACAGCCTTACCAACTCCCCTCACCTTGACTCTAATTTCACTGCAGGAAATGAAGTCTATGAACACTGTACAAAAAGTCACGTATGAAAATGTCCACTCCATTATTTGTATCATAGATCTGAAACAATCACTAAACACAACAAAGTAAGCAAAATTGTTGGGATGGGTGTTTAGCAATGGTGGAAGGCTACAGGAAACATACAAAGTACAGTCTGACTTTAAAGTTTACATAAACAAACGCTCCACCCACAGGGACAGTATCCACAAAATCACTATGGATGGTAAAAACATGAATGACTTTTTTTCTCCCTCCTGCCTGGCTTTCTATTATTACTACTGAGGAAAAACTCATACTATAAAACACTCCTGACGCATAGCTAAAAGGGCAGGAACTGGGACAAGACTTGCCTTCAGCCTGTCTCACTCCAGACTGAAGACTGACTGTGCAAAAACCTGCCTCTGTCTGTCCTGAGGATGCACCAGGGGCGCGGCCACCTAGTGGGCAGCTCCACAGAGCTCAAGCTCCACCCAGGAGCCAGGCAAGGGGATCCCTGTGGGACTTTCAAGTGCCGCGAGTTCCTCTTCTTGAGGGGCTCTTGGGGGGCATCACCCTTAAACCCCCTGCCTTTGTAACATATTAGATACGGGAAGAGTTTTTCCATTGTTAAGTAGTGGTGACCACAGAGCTGGAAGCTTGCTGGTGTGGCTCAAGACACTAGTATGTGCCAATGCTTCTAAAAAGCTCATTAAATGTGTCTGATCTCATCCAGCACCCTCATTAACTAGGAATTATTCATCTACTTTACAACTGGGGAAACTGAGGTGGTGAGAGATGTGACGTGACTTACTGTTTGAAGAGACTGGAGTCAAACAACAGTGTCCTGGATGGCCTCCTGGCTCAGGCTGGAATAGGAACGGCTCAGTCTTTAGTGACCATCCCATTTTAGCCCTACCACTTCACTGTACGGGAAAGATTACTCCCACTCTGCTGATACCGTGTTAGAGACTCTGATGCTTTTTCATAAAGAAAGTGAGGTTTGGGCTGGTGAAGTCACTTGTCCCAAATCACACAGCTAACAAGCTGGAAACTAAACCCGAACCCAACTCATGTGGCCCCAAAGCCCACGCACTCAACCATCTTGCCATCACCAACCGCAATCCCCCCAGTGAAATCAGAGTTCTGTGGGGCCAATCGTACCTCCATATAAGGAAATACATTTGGAGTCCAGGAGTTTGCCAGAGCTGGGAGCTCCTGTGGGGGCTGCCATCTACTTGGTGAAAAATTAACCAGTAGGTTTCATGAAAGGATGGATCAGCTACCAAGTGTGGGGAAAGGGCACTGTTCCTTGTCTGGATATTCCAATTCTGGATCCTTCTGGAAGACAAACCTTCCCGATGCATCCCAGACAGTTTTGTACTCCTTACTGAAGGATAACCATCTTTGAATGAAATGCTATGGACCAAATATTTCATTTCCTTTATTCCCTTCTTTCTGGTTTCACAAGTGCAGTAAAAAGTTAATGAATCTATAAACTGCTCACTGGTTTAAAAAAAAAAGAAAAAATAGTTAATGGAAATTTTAATGAAACGCCCTGTCCGCAAACTGATGGCAAACCCAGGGCCAAGACACCTGGCACAAGTGGCCCAAATGGGGTACCACGAAAGGCTGAGGAAAGTGGGCTTCCAGGTGCCCCTATAGTGGCAAGAGGACACTGTCCAACCTAGGCTTCAAAATGGCTACCTGAGTGACATGTTCAAGGGAAACACTGTAACCACCTCCGGTCATCACACTGGGAAACCCTGATTTTGGGAAAAGGAAGATGGCAGCGAACCACACTGGTTCTCCAGGGTTCTCCAAGGAAGCAAGGCCAAGATGGCTACGAAGCTACCTTATGTTCAAGAATCCACATCACAGAATTTCCTGAGTTCCCTTCTGAAACACTGGGCCGACGGCGCGGGGGGGTGGGGTGGGTGGGACGTATACCAAAGGTTTCCCTGGCCTTGCTGGTACAAGCTTGTCGTAAGGCCTATTCCATGCCAGTCTCTGTCACGAGCCTCCACAACCAAGAAGGGTTAATATGAATACCTGCACTTTCCCAGACTTTAAATGACCACTTCAAGGTCACACAGCTAGGCCCCTCTGTCACAGCAAACAGTTATTCACAGAAAATTTCTGGGCCCTTCTTCTGTAGCAGACTCTCCCATCTCCACTCTCACCCAACAACCTCCATCTGCAGCTTGTTTCATTTTTCTAATACACAAGTCTGTCCCTATAAACTCCCTTGGTTTAAACCTTTACTTCATCAACACTCTCCCTCCACACAACTCCTCCTCTGAGACACGGCCCTGCTCTTCCAGCTCCTTCTCTGCTACGTCTGCTCTGTCACTTGACCACAAAAGGGCTCATGGGCTCGTTCCCAGATTCAGTGCCCACTGACCTCTCCTCCCACAGCCTAAGATTAGCCCTAGACAGACAGCTCTTACACCAGAAAACCTCTCAGACATCCTGTCCTGGCCCCTCTGCCGACTCTGTACCCCATGTCCCTCCTCCCAATGGTCCCACTGTTCTGTCACCTGCCTGCCTCCCTCCCTGGGGCAAGAGCAGCCAAGAGTAAGGACTGAGCCTCATTCACCCAGTGCAGGCCTGGCCCAAAGAAGAGGCTCTGGAAATGTGGAGGATGGTAGAGTGGCCCAGGTCTCCTCACAGCTTCCTCGTAATACACCCTGCACTCAAGTCCTGGTGCCAGGTCCCACTCTGTCTACCCTCCCTTCGCCTCCGCCAGCCTCCCTGGAGAAAATCACATGGCCATCAACCCAAAGCTACTAGAGACAATGGCGTGCCAGTGGAGCAGGATGAAATGACATCTCCTTCACCTCCAAGCTTCGGCCCACACTCTTCTTCAAGGATCTCAGTGAATATAATAAGAGAGTCCTAGATAGAAGTCAAGGCCAGCAGGGCCAGGGCGTCAGAAACAGGAAAGTGTGGAAGGATGGGGCAAGGAGAAGGCCAGGGGTGGACAGACAGGCCGGGCCAGAGGCAAGCTACATCCTGAGGCAGACACCAGCCTGCTGCAATCAGAGACATGAAATACCTGGAAATTATAACCACTGCTTTTAGTTTCCAGAGATTTTGAAGCCTCTTTCTCTTTGTTTTTCCCCTAAACCAGTTACAATTAGCATGGAGGGATATAATTACGTTGTTAGTCTAATTGCCTGTTTGAAGCAGGATCTACAGGGGTTTAATGGAAGATTTGAAAGGGGGCAGATAAAATAAAAGTCGGGGTAATCACGGAAGAGATGTGTAACATGACTTTCTTCCCAGGTAGAGACGAGGCCTGAACCAAGCCAGAGCCCAGGGAATTGCCTCCAGGGCCAACTACCAGGCCCAGCTGGGCAGAGATTGGTGCTACCAGGCAAGCAACTTCACTGGAAATTGATTTTGGAGATGCTGACCTAATTAATCAGGGAACGATCCTAGAAAGGCCCTTGGATTCGGAGCCCTCACACTATTATTGGCAGTGACACACTTCCATGTCGGCGTGTAGTGTTTTCCCAGACGGAGTCAAGGTGATAGGGCCTGGCAAGGCGGGGGCCGTGTGGAAGGAGAGAGGGGGGCAGAGGTCCCTGGGGAGCAGAGTCAGAGAGAGGCAGTTCTGAGACTGGAAAGAGAAAACTTCTCCTCCGGGGAGAAGTCTGACTGATAGGCAGTGAGCACCCTGACAACAGGCATTCAAGTTGGATGACCCTGCTATGGGGATGCAAAAGGACTGTACAATGACTGTCACCGGAGGGATCTGGGAGGGGACAAAAGTTCGGTTCCCACCAGAGGATCATGTCTGCACTCCGGTCCCGGCCTATCCTGCCCCTTGAGTTTTACTAACAACACTCCTTAACTGTTTTCATCCAAACGCGTGTAGCGATCTCTAACAACTGGGAGCTGCCTCCGTGTGGAAGAAGTGAAGTTCCAACGCCAAAGTCAAGAGCCAGGCAATCTCCCGGGCACTGACAGCCACCACCACGTGGCCTTGCTTTCCTCGGCTGCTTTCTTCCTCATCACCTGGCTTAATCTGATGACAACATCTGGACTAGAGACCAGGAAGCCTGTGTTCCAGTTTTATGTCTGCCTTGCTGGGGAAGAAGGGGAGGTTCAGTGATCCCATAGCAACCTCCCAGGTCCAGAATTAGACCAGCAGAAGCTGCCCTACCATGCTGATGGGTACAGAGGCAACGGCATCAGTAGATCAGAACCTGGGCACTCATACCTAGTATTCTTAAGAGGGCACAGTTTCTCCTGTATTACCAGACTCCCATCAGTTTACCCAGCACAAGGGGCTCCTAGCACCATGGCTGGCACAATGGCACCCAAGTATGTAATGGATAAATGGCACGGAATGGGGCATTTACTAGCAACTACCAAGTGGGTCTGGTGAAGTAACATGTGACCTTTTATCTGCTAAGTTTTGATCTGAAAAGTCTCCACTTCAGAATCAAACAAGATGCCTTCCGGTAGCCATCCTGACCCTTCCCATTCCCAGTCACACACCGGCCTCCTCTGATGTGACAGCTGCAAGGCAGTGAGGAACAGGCCACTCTCTCTAAGGACCTGACACCCTTGGGAGAAAATGTGAGGACTCGGATTCGCAGGCAAAGGCCTGCTAAGCAAGTGCCTCCGTGGCAGGAAAGGTAGGTAACACCCTTATAAGCTTTGCTTATATACACACATTGTCGGACTCCAAATCCTTGTGCTTCCTGTGAGAAGCCAGATGTGCTGTGCTTCCTGCACTTTCCGATTCTGGGTGACCATGGCCAGGGAGGGCGCTGGAGGCCTCAGGACCAAGGCAGTGACTTCTGCTGCTCCACCTATGAGGCTACGCTGTGTGTGTGACCCAGAGCAGAAAGACTCATTGAAATCCAATAAAGAGGTGGGCCGGAGGCTGAGTGGCCCACAGCATCTCTGGCCACACAGGCAGGCTGTGCCACCCACTGAGTAAAAAACAAGCTGCCACGCCATCACTATCTGCCGAGAGTGACAAGATAACATCCGTGGGGACAGCCATTCTGGACCTCCCATCCTCCTCTTTCGCATCCTTCAGTCTAAAGAATCTTAAAAGTCTGGAGCAGCTGTGGCTTCCTTGGAGGGGAAGGTGGAAGAAAAGAGTTAACATTTTATTTACAACAAAGCTGACGATAGAGGTGCTGCTCTCCTTTCTCTGGCTGAGACAATCAGTGGCTGATTCCACATTATAAACAGCTGAGAGGCCAGGTGCCTGACGGAGAGCTCACAGCCAGGCCGCACAGCCCTGGCAACACAGGCACAAGCCTGGTCTCAGGCCTCGCCTGCCGGCCCAAGGCTCCAATAAAGCATAGCCAGAACCCTCAACTCGGTTCAGCTGAACAATCACTGGAGAAATACGACTGTGGAAACCGTTGTGCCAAGCCCTGTCTGGACTTTGGAGATCTCGGTGATAACCAGGAACAGCCCAGGTATGACTCCATCTCTCTCCAAATCCAAAATGCCCCGGACAGCCCTAACTAACCAAGCGTGACTAAGCTGAAAAGGTCCAGGCAGGATTCTCAGTCAAGAGGCCAAGTGAGGCGAACTTGCTCTGCTGCTCTGACCTGAGCGCCGCCTCTGTCTGCGCAGGACTCCGGTGAATGGTGCGGCAGCTCAGAAAGGAAAAGGGGACACACTGTCCAGGTCACCGTCAAAACCAACAGGAATTTCCGAACCAGAACCACCCCACGTCGGAACAAGTTAGAGGGGAGAGGGGGCGCTGTGTGCTCCTGTGGCAGGCACATACCTGACAGGCACTCTGCACAGGGAACGGGCAGCCAGCAAGGGTGACAGGGCACTGAGCCTCCGCTCTCGCAGACCGGGCTCTGAGGACTACAGGCCCCCCAGATTCACTGCCAGTGCACCACCTCCCACACCCCTCCAAGTCATAGCTATCCTCAAGATGGGGAAACTGAGGCGCACAGGTCTCCCATCTTGGTGTTGATTAACACCATGGCGTGCCCCACACCTCGCACTGGTAATTACGCACAGGGCCAGGGCGGAGCTCACCCCTCGAAGTGCCCCGTCTGCCCTCAGGGGAATGAAGATGGAGCCTCTTGAAGGAGCCAGAGGTTGTCTGTCTCTGTGAACTCTTAAGTCCCAGGACTCTCGTTTCCTTGGAAAACACTTTCTGAACTTGTCACCAATAAATTGTCTGAATCTTTTATTTTAAAGCCTTCTCCCCATTTCACTAATTGCATTCACTGCCTTTTGCTCCATAAATTTAATTAACTTGCTATGTGACCTCGGGTTAGGCATGCCACCACCCCCCTTCAAACTCAGTTTCCCCCTCTGTAAAATGAGAGTGAGTCTATAATATCTTACAGCCCTGACAGCTCGAACATCCCAGGATTCCGTGATGGGGTGAAGCCCTTGACCTTGCTTTTCTGGGCTGCTGACGCCCCGAACTCCCCAGAGTGCTAGAACCACCTTATGCCAAACGGCTCTTGGCCTGCCGGTGCCACCGCCCCCCAGGCCTCAGCTGCCCCTAGATGAACAGACAGGACGCCCCACCTGGCCAGGTCCTCTCTAGCCCCGGTGGACCCCAAAGCTCCAGCCTGTCTAAGGCGTGTCAGCGGAGCTGCCAGTCTGTGGGAGTCGGAGAGACTCCAGATCAGGGGCTGGATTCGGAGCATAAGCGTGAGGCTGAAATTGTAATAATAATAACTGACATTTATATCACGCCTTTCATCCCCAAATCCCAAATTAATTAACTTTTTACGAGACATTTTTAAACTAGTGCCATTTAATAAAATTCTATTAGGAGAAGTCTTTTTTTCCCCAGCCCTATATTTTTATTAACAGCCACCAAAAATATAATTTACAGGCAACTGAAAGCCAGTCAAGAGAGGGACCCAGAGAGGATGTTTCTGCCAACGACAAAGCGGAAGGGCAGCACTGGCTGCAGGGGCTGAGCTCCTGGCCTCGCTCTTAGAGGCCCGGGTTCTCGGGGTCCCCTGGGTCTACATTACTCTACACAAATGACTTTCAGTCCTCCACCATTCATTTCATATTTATTGATCATCTATTTTCTGCAGCCGCTACACTAGCGACTGTGGATAAATCAAGCAAACAAAGGAGCCAGGGCCCTTACATTCTTGAAGTGCACAATCTAATCAGGGAGAGAAACACTGACCAACCATCTCACCAATTGGAAGATAATGATCATGTGGCAGGTGCTGAGAGGAAGACTCTTCCCTCTCCCCTAGGACAGCACCAAAGAAGGGAAGAGCTGGACATGGTGGCACTTGCCTGTAATCCAAGCACACTGAGAGGCTG
Source organism: Thryonomys swinderianus (assembly GCA_004025085.1). Lineage (NCBI taxonomy): Eukaryota > Metazoa > Chordata > Mammalia > Rodentia > Thryonomyidae > Thryonomys > Thryonomys swinderianus. Next base: position 21,655 of record PVIC010021440.1, read on the forward strand.
AAGCAGGAGGACTGCAAGTTTGAGCCTAGCCTGGGAAACTTAGAGAGATTTTGTTTTAAAATATAATTTTTAAAAAACCAAAAAGGTCTGGGGATGGATTCAATCCCCATGATCGTCCAAAAAAAAAAATCCAGGTGTACTGGCACATACTTGTAATCCCAGCACTTGGGAGGCAGAGGCAGGAGGATTGCTATGATCTCAAGGCCAGCCTGGGCTACATAGTGAGTTCAGGGCCAACCTGAAATACAAAGCAAGACCCTGTCTCAAAATGAATGAATGAATGAATGAATGAATGAATGAATGAATGAATGAATGAGGGAAACAGTCTAGACTGGAGCTGGCAACAGGGAGGTGAAGACAGGCCTCCCTGGAAAAACAGGAAGGTTGTTTGGCATAAGCCAAGCAGAGTGGGGCAGGGGTCGAGCATCACCCAGACATGAGAACAGCGTGTATGAGGGCTCGGATGCTGGAAGGTGCTGGTCATGTCTGAAGCAAGAAGGCAGCACAGAAAGAGCGAAGAAGCGAGATGGTGCTGGACAGCGGTGTGAACTGGGAAGATACCATCTCGAGGAGCCAGGGAGCCGATCCACGCCCGAGCAGGCAAGCCACAGGACTGAACACGTGCTTTCAAATAACTGGGTCATTGGTGGCCTGTACACTCTTGCATCTGTGGAACATCCCTTTTATGTCCACCTGTTTCAGCCACTGTCTGGTACAACTGCCACCACCACCCTCTGTGTCTTCTGAGCTCTTGCAATGGGGCTAATTCAAACTGAGACAGTTGTCAGGTGGAAAATACACACTGACTGAGGAAGCTTTGTACAAAATAAAAAATGGATACTACCTTAATGAGAACTTTTACCACAACTGCATGTTGAAATGACAGTACTGTGGAGGTGCTGTGTTATATAAAATGTCACGCAAATTCATCTAACTTGCTTCTCTCTTTTTTTTTTAATGTGGCTACTAGAAAATGTGAAGCGACACGTGTGATGTCTTGTGTTTCTACTGGACAGCTCTGTGGCATGTGTTTAAGAGTGAAGAGCTCTAAAAGGTTTCTTCTGCTGGAGGAGAAGGTGAACATGCACTGGACAGAGGGCAGGAAAGTCCACCTCAAGGGCTGGGCCAAGTGTATATTCCCCACGAGATCAGACCACCCCAAGCCCCCAGGTGGCAAGTGGAGGCTGGAGTCTCAAAGAGGCGGTCAAGCCTCCACTGTCACCCATCACACTCCCACACCAGGTTTAGTAAGAAAATAGTTGTTAAAAGAAGAAAACCCACTAGCCACGGTAATGCACACCTATAATCTCAGCACTCTAAAAGGCTGAGGCAGGAGGATTTTTGGTTCATCCCCAGCCTGGGCAAGTTAACAACCTCAGTGAAATTCTATTTCAAGATATAAAAAATATTTTAAAAGGCCATGGGCACAAGGTCATTCAAAGTCAATGGGATCAATCCCCAGTACTGGAAAAGAGAAAGGCAAGAGAAGCAAACAGAGGCAGAGCTAGAGAAAGCAACAGAGAGCTAGCCAAAAAACTTCTTTTGATTCTTATGCCAACTCCTAATAAAGTAAGGTCAGCAAATCATCGATTTCTGGATTTTCTGCGCTCTCCCTTTCATAGGAGAAAGCTGCCTGGGCCCTCCTTTCTAATGCTGGCCAAGGGCAGGATGGGTCAGACTCAAGGCCAGGTCGGGGCCTGTATGGTTTCCCTACATCCCTGCCTCTCTCCAGCCCCTAAACAGATTTCACGAACTGGTGACCTACAGTGCGTGTTTTTGGTGTTCCATTATTTTACTTTGCATTATTTACTTACCTTTTTCATTTGTTTTACTCTATTCTAGGGATTGAATGCAGGACTTACTTCCCCGACCCTTGCCCCTTTTTTACAGGCAAGATCTCATTAAGTGGCTAAATTGCTTACCTTGGGGTCAAACTTTTGATCCTCCTGCCTCAGCCTCCCAGAGTGCTGAGATTAGAGTCATACACCACCACATCTAGCTCTGTTTTATATATATATATATTTTTTTTTCAATCAATGGCCATGATTTGACATTTCAGAAGTTTTACATAAAAATCCAGATTCCAAATTTCTCTTCAAAAGAAAAACAGGAAGTCAGAAGATCTGGCTGCACAGGAACTTTGTCCTGCTATGGCCATAATATAGAGTGGCCACCACTCTCCCAAGATGGGACATGGGAGCCCCCAGCCTACCACCATGGCGTAGGTCCCTGCCAGGATCCAGGACATGTGACTGCCTTGTATGCTACAGGGACTGCTGAGCTTCTGGACACAATGCCGAGAACACTTCCCTCCCCAAACCACGGACAGCCTCTCCCTAGCCTGCTGGGCCCTGATCCCCATCACTCTGGGGCACAGTTAGCCCTCAGCACTCTCTACTGCAAGGGTTTATTCACGCACCGGTTTGGGGCATCTGAGGGCAAAGACAGCACCTTGCCCATCTCAGCAGTGCTTAGCAAAGGCACACAACCATCTGCAGAGTGAACCGCACCAAAGGAAGAGAAGATATGTTGGAAATCATGCCCTATGCAGCCAACTTGCCCACCGAATCTCTTCCTGGTGTTTCCAGAATCACCTGGGACACTGTCCACTTGGTGAAACCAACCTAGGACATCCCTCTAAATGAATTACACTTTCACCAATTACCTTCAAGGGTAAAAAAAATCATTAGAAGTTGAAAATTATATGGCGTTTGGGATGACTTTGAAGCCAAGTAACCGCCTAAATAGCCCTTTCTGTTGAGCAAACAAGAATTTCTTGATTGCTCTTTTTGAAGCTGCCAGAGCTCCATCTTGCTGCTATTAAAATGAGGTTTCACAATGGCTCTGAACCAGTTCTTCTTGTTTTCCTCAAAGAACTGACTGTCATTCAACTACAAATAAAATCTTTTATGAAAGAGCAAATGCAATCGAGACCTGCCCACTAAGTTGAGAAGCAATCGTTTCTGCATGGAGGAAAACAAAGTTGTCATCCCACTTCTGCTCTGTAAGCATTTCCTAAGCACCTACTGCATGCGGAACATAGGGACACACAGATGGGCTCACAGTCCAGCACAAAGAGGACAAGGTCAGCGGGCTGCTGGCAACAGATCACGCACAAGACATCCAACTATTGTATCAGACAGGCTCTGGGTTGTAGCTACACGCCCTTTCTACACGTCCACAGCCCTTGGCAAAGGCCCTTCAAGCCCCTGGATTCTGCCCTCAGTAAAATCTCATTAACCAAAAAAAACCAAACACAGTGGGAGAAAAGAAAATATGATGAAGACTGGAAAGACTTAAGGTTCCGAAGGGCAAAATTATTATGAAGTCTTTTTCCTATGTAGAATTTTAAAAAATAACAATAAAGGGAGAACTATAAAGTAAAAAACTCTCAACTCTATCATTTCTAGTGAGGCTCAGCAGAGGTTTCAGTTTGCCTATCCCTCTAAGTCCAGCTCCGAAGCCCACACTTCCATCTCTGACACCCCCGGGAAGGACAGGAACAGGTGCCATGACTGACTGCTCACTGCACGCTGCCACGGTCCTGAAGCTCTGCTAGCTGCGTCCTGTTTTCTCTCCTCACAACACTCTGCGGCAGCTGCTCTAGCCTTTCCAGACGAGGAGACCGCACCTCAGACACAGCTCACTCTGTCATCCACTGCCAGGGCCTCCTTGTGGTTCTACTCAAAAGACCCGACTAGTCATTCGGTCTTTCCAGCAGAAAAACAACAGGAACAAGTGGCTTTTCAGACTGGCAGATCAAGAACTGACGGAGAGGAATGAAAGGACATCTAGACACAACCTGATAAAATTACCCAATGCTGAGAACAAAGAGGAAATCCTAGATGGTTCCTTAAAGAAAAAAATAAAATAGAAAGCTTAAAGAAGAGAGTCTAAGTCAAGATCAAGGGCGAGATAGAAGACAACCAGGTGGTGGTTATGAGGTTCTGAGAAAGTCATTCAACGCAGTCCTCAATAGCCAAATAACCCAGAATTCAAGCTTGAGGAAAAATAATGATCACTTCAGACAGGCAAAGCCTTAGATGCCACCACAACACTTTTTCTGAAAAGAACAATAGGAAAATGAAGGAGAAATTTCAGGAAAGCACCAGAATAGAGTTTTAGAAGGAAGAACACACCCAACGAAACAGAACTGTTTAAACAGTGATAGAAAATACAGCTAGAAGGGACAAGGAGACTCATAGAATCTCAAAAACATAATGGAGTATTTCTCTTTAAAAGCTGGAAATAAAACTCCATATCCCATTAACTAAGCACAGACCACAGAAGAAGGATAATTTAAAGGTCAAATGAACTTTGGGGGCATGGCATGGGGGATTACTTAAGGGGAATTAGAGATACTAATTTATTTTTTGCCCAGACTCAATACATTTGCTAAAATTTCATGCATAAGTCAAAAATGAGATGCTGAACTATGACTTCCAACCCAAAAGAAAACAATAAAAAATGGAAAAAAAGGAGAAAATTTTGGCACCTTGATGATAATCAGAAAAGAGAAAATCATGGAAAACCAAATGCATCCCACTAAGGCAGCAGTACGAAGGTGAATTTAAACAACTGGGACTGCAGCAGGCATCCTTTAACAGGAGATGAAGGAGACTAAAAAAGGATAAAGGACACAGAAGAGGATATCGCGATGCAAGAAGTCACCGATATGATAAAAGCTGGAAGAAGAGCATTGAAATACTCTGCTGTATCTGCAGCTCCTTGGGAGTCTTGTAAAACAAATTAAGGAATTAACAAAGTTACACCAGAGCTAGGTCAATAAAAAGTAGAAATGGTTAAGAGACTCCAAGAGGATATAATACAAAGGACAAAAAGATTTACAAATTTACCAAAGGATATACAATAATGACCTTTTGCATATCCATAAAACACATGGATCAAAAATTGTTAAAATACAAAGAGAAATGGGGAAAAAACATCTGTTCTAACAGGACAGTGCAGCATATGTCCCAGAAATGGGCAGAGTGGGATTCAAAAAAACAACAAATGAGTCAATTAAGGACTTGAAAAACACAGTTAGATACATTTTTATATGTGCTTATGAGACAATACTCATCTTTTGAAAACTTCACTGAAAAATTACAAATGGATCATGTGATAGGCCCCAAAGAAAGCCTCAATAACATATATATTTTTAAAATTAGGAATTACAGAGGACATATTCTTTGGGCACAATGCAATAAAGCTAAAAATTAAACAAAGAGAGAGCCACTAAAACTTTGACCACATAGAAATATAACCCAAAGGTTATTTAGAGGAGTTATTGTTTTAAAAAAAGAAATTCAAGTGCAAACTATTTAAAAATGAACAATGGCAGCATTATATAGCAAAACCCATGGGATATTTCCAAAATAGTCACTCAAGAAAAGAAGTGAATTAAGAAGAAAAAATCAAAATAAACCAAAAGAATATAGAAACGAATAAAAATAAGAAGTTAAAGAAATATACAACAAAAGCCTTGCTAATAAAAGCTGAGTCAGATTCTTTGAAATTACCAATAAAATACCTATGTCTCTCTTCCCATGTGTTTGACCATGAAAATAACATATAGCTTTAAAATATTAAATAGATAGCCATAACAAAAGAATCATAAGGAGAGATGGAGAGAAACAGAGCAGGAAGGCTTTATATTAATATATTTTTAAATATAAATGAAGTAGAACATTTTCTAAATAAACGCTACCCGCCGGGCCTGGTGGCTCACGCCTGTAATCCCAGCACTCGGGAGGCAGAGATAGGAGGATTGCTGAGTTCGAAGCTTGCCTGGGCTACATAGTGAGCTCAGAGCCAGCCTGAACTACAAAGTGAGACCCTGTCTCAAAATAAATAAATAAATAAATAAATAAACGCTACCCAAAACTGACTCAAGAAGAAACAGAAAACTTGAACAGATCAATAATCAAAGAGAAAAATATTAATTATAAAATTATTGGGAATATCCAAATAATTTTACTGACAAATTTTACTAAATCCTCAATAAACACATCAATGTTTCCTAAGTTCCTGTGCAGGGATAAAGAGGAATATTCCAATCCTTGCTATAAAGCCTACATAATTTTCATACAAAAACTGGGCCAGGGATTTTTTTTTGAAGGGAGGGAGTGTTGGGGATTGAACCCAGGGAGCTCCTCGTGTGAGGCAAGCACTGTCACTGAGCTATGTGCCCTGCCCAAGGATAATTTAAGAGATAGACCAATAAATCTTCTAAGAGGGATAAGTAAGTCTTATATAAACACAGATCCAAAATCCCTGCATAAATGTTAGCAAATAAAACATGGTACTAAATTACAAAAGTAATGAAACTCCAGAAAAATACTATCCTAGATCTTCTGGGATAGTTAGAAATAAAAATTTTTTTTAAAAACCTGACCAATATAATTCTTTGGTAATTTTTTTAAGCCTGTTTAAAAAGTACTTCTCAACCGGGCGTGGTGGCTCACGCCTGTAATCCCAGCACTCGGGAGGCAGAGATAGGAGGATTGCTGAGTTCGAGGCTTGCCTGGGCTACATCGTGAGCTCAGAGCCAGCCTGCACTACAAAGCGAGACCCTGTCTCAAAAAAAAAAAAAAAAAAAAAAAAAGTACTTCTCAAGGGGCCAGAGGGTTAGTTCAGTGGTTCTGGCGCCTGCCTCGCAAGCGCAAGGTTCTGAGTTCAATCCCTGGTAACCACATATAATGCTGGGCGTGGAGACACGCCCACCAACAATCAATACTGCATACCACAAGGCCGGGCATGGTGGCTCATGCCGGTAATCCTAGCACTCGGGAGGCAGAGACAGGAGGATTGCTGAGTTCGTGGCGGCTTGCCTGAGTACCATAGTGAGCTCAGGGCCAGCCTGAACTACAAAGCAAGACCTTGTCTCAAAAAGCAAAAAAAAAAAAAAAAAAAAAAAA
>PVIC010021441.1:0-28577 GCA_004025085.1 Thryonomys swinderianus
TCCTTATGCTTGCAAGGCAGGCGCCGGAACCACTGAGCTAACCCTCCGGCCCTCTTTGTTTGTTTTCATACCATGGATTGAATCCAGAGTTTTCATGCTAAGCTATGTTCCCAGCCTTTTAAATTTTTCCACAATTTTAAGACACAATCAGAGTAAGTTACTGAATTGCCCTACTGGGTTCAAACCTCGGACCCTCCGGCCTTATCTAGCATGTGATGTTCATCCTAGTTCTGACAAAGACTATTTTCCAGCAAATAGTGCAGGAGTTGGGTGAATGCAAAACAGAAATATTTAGCATGCCCAAAAGATAGGAAGATCAATTTCTGCCACAGGGAAGGTATTTAGGAATTAGGTTTTTGTAACCATGTGGGAAAAGACATGAAGTGGGGAATCCTGAAAGCAGTGAGAAATGTTTCCTTGTACCTGTGGGAATTTTTCTTTTTTCTGGGTTGTATGCTCATATAGTCTTGGAAAAGACTAACAACCATTTTGTGGGCTTGGAAAAAACTGAGTAGTGACTTTACCTATTTTGTGAGCTATAGGGTATGACAGCTAGGGTCCAACATACTAAGTTTTCCACAACCAAAATAAATATTTGAGAGTAGGGCAGAGTCCTTTTGCATAAATCTGAGTGATTACAAAAGTATATAGAGCAAAAAACTCACACACAAAATTGAAGTGAAGCAAATGTATTCTAGTTTCACTATAACAAAAGCTATAAAAAAGTAACGAGGGTTGCCAAGATTTTAAGATTCTGCCAGGAGTGTTGGGGGGTTTAATTCAGTGGTTCCAGTGTCTGCCTGGCAACTGCAAGGTCCTGAGTTCAATCCCTAGGATCACATATCACAATGCCAGGTGTGGTGACTCACACCCATAATCCCGGCACTTGTGAGGCAGAGGCAGGAAGATTGCCAGGAGTTCAAGGCTAATTTGGGCTACATAGTGAGTTCAGGGCCAGCCTGAACTACAAAGCAAGACCCTCTCTCAAAATAACTTAAAAAAAAAATCTGCCAGGAAAAAAAAAGTCAATACTCCCAGAAATCAACAACTTAATTTCAATAATCTTAAAATTTTTTATGATTTATTCTATGTGCACAAATTAGAATAGAGTGATTGATAATCAGTAAAATAATTAATACAAATATACTCAGAGATGTATAGACATATTTATGGAAAATCAACATAAAACAATAAAAATGTATGCAATAAAGTACAACAAAAGAGAAACAGAAGACATTTTAAACAAAAAAATGAAATTACTTTAAAAATCTGTTGGGTATATTAGATTCTGTGTAGAAACAGAATTAATTATATTTATAGTTATTCAAGGGGATATATTGGCTAAACTTGAAGAATCATAGGCATGAGAGCACCCAGTGGCTGTCTGTGCATTTATTTATGTATCGAGTGATTGATTTGAGACTGGGTCTCATGATGTCGTTCAGACTCAGCCTTGAAGTCACTATGGAGCCCAGCCCGGCCTCCGACTTTCAGCACCAGGCCTACTATTTGCATCCAGCATGCCCGTGCTTTTCCTTGAGTGCTCCATTCTGCTGAGTGCGTGCTGTTCTGCTGCCAGTGGGCCTTAGTTTGCAGTTTCCTCAGTCTTTCAAAACAGACTTAGATCTTGGGCTCTCCAGTGAGCTTCTAGATTGTGGACTGCTGCGCGTTCATAATTCTTCTTGTTCTTCAGCTTCTGCGTTCTTGGTCTGATTAACTCCTGGACCCTCCAGCTTTGTAGCACCCAACCCTCTGTGCAAGTCATTCCCTCCATGAGGACAAAGGAAGCTATACTCACTTCCAAAATAAGCACAAAATGAGGTTATAATCTCATATAATGTGATGCACAGTCATTTTGCCACTGAAAACACGGTAATCCTTTTCCCAGAGTCTCAAAACTTGCAGAATTTTTTAAGAGTGCAACTACTCCGTATTTCCTTTGAGACTCAAGAAAACTTTTACTGTGAACCTCTGTAACACAAACACACAAACGAACAGCAAATTAACCCCAACGTACATTGGCACAGGGGAAGCATACCATTAGAAGAGAGAAAATGAGGGATATAAGAGAATCAGACCACAGTGATATAGATGTCAAGTCCTATAGCACTAAAGCCAGTATCTGAACCACCTGATGGTAAAAGAATAGTACCACCCAGATAGCCTCGATAGTCTGCAGCCCACACTGCCTCTCTCTAGGCTGCCTTCATTCATAGTGTACAGGTAACCAAGATAGAAGTCCCATGTATCTGGCATCACTGAGTTCCTAGGGTCTTTTCTACACCTTTGACATCATTCCCACAATATTACATGCTACCCACTCAAGGGCTCTGTGCCTGGACTTCCAGATATTCTTTTGAAATTTGAGTCAAAGCCTCCCTGATGCCATGCACTCTTCATGTTGATAAAACAAGAATCTCATGGTCTATGTCAAGGTCTTCTATGGGCAGGAGCAGTAGGCAGCTCTTCTAGGAATGAGGCTGCAATTTCCTGTGAGTACCTGGATGATTAGGGTGATGAAAATAATTCTGGAGAACCAGTATTCTAGGAGTTTTTTTCAATTGAATTCTTTATTGATACATTGTATAGACAGCTCACAATCACACTCAATGTTGGATATTTTGTACCAGTATATGACATGAGTTAATTCTCATTTTTACCCATATCCCAACCCACCCCACAACCTCCCACTTACTATCTACATGCACTTTCTTTTTCTTTTCAAATCATTTACTCTTCCCCTCATTGATTTCTCCTACCACATTCCCTTTGAGTTTTTTCTATATCACAAAACCTACCATACATTCTAGAATTCATGATACATCTACAGGTTCTCATACCAAAAAAACATGGTATTTACATATCTGTGATCTATTTATTTCACTTATTAGTGTGTCTTTAAGGTGTGTCCATTTGCATATAAGTGAATGAAACTTATTGTTCTTTATGGCAGAGTAATACTCCATTTCTAGGAAGTTTCTCTAAGCAATACTAGAAATTCAGGTCACAAATGGAAGTTTTCTAATTGTATATCCTTCAGCCTTGTGATGTTTGGTGTCTTGCTGGTTCCTAAAATGCTCTCAAGTTATATTTCAACATTTTTCCTGTAAATGTTGATAATTTCTTTAACTGGAACACTTACATTTTTTCATACATTTACACAAAGTTTCCTCTGGGCCAAAATTTAAGATTAAAAAATAAAGTTTCTCTGGTTTTGGTGCCAAATTATCACTATAAACTGTTTGAAAACAGGTAGGAGCAGACAAACCATGACCTGAAATTTGGGTTACTTTGAAATTTCCTCCAGGAGATGAATTTATCCACTACCTGCATATTCGGCTTCATAGAAAGTGTTAGGATATGAACTAAATTCTTGGCTGGAATGATATAGGCATGGTCTTTCACTCACTTTCAGATATGATATTCATTCTCAGCTGAAAAGTCATGAGGCTGGTTTTTACTGTTTGCTTTTCCATAAACAGTTTTTAAACTGAATTTTTATTGATACATTTTATATACAGTTCATTTTGACCTTCTGAATCCAGATCAGAATTACTCATCAAGCTGTATTACAGCACACAAAGGTTCTCTGACCCTTATCAATTTTTTTCTAAAACTTCCAAAAAGCCAATGTCAATGCTACTACCTCATACAATTACAGCAATGACCCCATTTCTCTGGCACCAATTATTAACTTTATTTTCTCAGAGTGGGACATAGTACTAGACATTCAAACTTCAAAGGAAGAGAGATTCAATGTGGTTCATATCCTCATGCGATTCTGTTCACGTTCAGCTGTCACTATGATACAAGATGGAAGAATCGAGGCACCCAGTTCTTGCAAGCTTGTGAGAAAAACAAAGAGAAGAAGAAGTGGAGTGGACCAGTTATATAGCCAGTGTTATGCTTCTATCTCCTCCTCAGACACATTCGCAGCTGTGCTTTGCCGTGCCTGGGCGTGTCAGTTTACACAGGTTTACACATTCAAACTTCACCATCACACAGGATGTAACAACAAACTTGTCATGGCCAAGTAAATAGTAGAATAATGAATACTCAAAAGAAAATATTAAAAATAAGAGAAATGACAAGAAATCAAAAGAGACATTAGAAAATGTAAACACAAAAGAAATATGACTTAGAATTGGATGTACAGTGTAAAAGGAGAGAGACGATGAGACAGAAGTGACATTAGGAGGATAAAGAGTTCTTTTTCTGTGTTTTAAAAATTTAACAATTCCAAGAGGTCAACAACTCTAAAAACAACCAAACGTAACAGGGGAAAATATGAGTTTTATACTGCTGAAAAATCAAAGATAATGGAAAAATTTCTAATTGTACCAAAGAAAGAAAGTGTTACTGGCTTTTAACTAAAATAGCAGAGGACTGAATAAAATAAGGTAGTGTCTTTAGAATCATGGGTAGGAAAGAAACAGAATCCTATATGAGTTAAATATATTTTAAGAAAGTTAGGCAAGGTTACCTTAGGTCTAAAAAACTGAAGGATTTCATCACAAATACCCAGGTTTTACAGGAAGTAAAAATCGTGTTTTTCCAGCTTAAAAAAAAAAAATCACTATGCAAACTTGGGAATCATAGGAATAAAGCAATCTAGAGGTGGTGAATTTTGAGCGAAGGAAGTCACTATCAGCTATGTAAGTTTTAAACAGTAATGACAGAGAGATTATATAAAGTTTAGAAGTAAAACAACAATGGAAAACAGACATGATGACTAGAGATAGGTTAATTGCATTTTTGTTAAGAAAACACATTTCAGGTAAAATTTAATTTCAAATTAGACATTTAATAATATATAGGCTTCTTTGAAATTTTGAACTTTAATACAGAAGAAAAATCTAATTACAAATTACCTGATTAATAGAGAAACATAAGGAGTAGATACAAGAAATAAAATAACAAAAGAGAAAAGAAAAACAAAAGAAAAAAAAACAAAAGAAAAAACAACCAAAAGAAAAAACAAACAAAATACCTCTGAAACAAAAGAACCCAAATAGACAAGTACATAAAAGTGCAAAGGTGGACTTAAACAACAGTATGTATGCAACACTTTTAAAGATTAAATAATGAGTATTGCAACCAACGTCTAATAATTTTTGAAGGAGGATTAACAATTGACTTGAGTATATCCAGCTTAAAGTATATACAGGAAACATCTGATTTTCAAAGTGAATATATAAAATATTCAAAACAATTGCCACGATGTATAACAAAATATAGCTCTTCAGAAAAAAATGATAAGAATAGATAAAGTTTTTTTAGGACTATTGAATATTTATTTCACCAAGGAAATGCAGCCACTGAATTTTGTTGTGGAATCCTAGTGCAAATTCTAGACCCTCTTTTTGTACCCTTGATGAAGGAGTGGACTTCACTTATCAGGGAAGTCCGACCATCTTGCTCTGAGTGCGGAGCTCTGAGTAGAGTGACTGTGGATCCGTGGAACAGAGGTGAAAACCCAGCCAAAGTCCGCTAGAGCAGTCAGACCTATTCTGTGACCGATACAGTAAGGGGTGTCACGGAACAGTCTCTCACACTTAAATAATATACGAATTTTAAAATGGACAAATTTTAAGGAACAATTGAAATAAATTTGCAGCATTGAATACCTACATTGAGCAAGATTAAAAAAAAAATCAGCAATCTAAGATCCTAATCAAAATCCCAGAAATGTTAACAGAAATTTTGTCCAAAAAAGCAGAAAATAGATTTCTTGTTTTGTCAAGTGTGAACACCATATCATAGAAAATATGCCTTTCATGGAAAATGCCACAAACGCTCAATTTGTCATGTGTAATATCATTTTAATTTTTTTTTTTTTTTTTGAGACAGGGTCTCGCTTTGTAGTTCAGGCTGGCTCTGAGCTCACTATGTAGCCTAGGCAAGCCTGGAACTCAGCAATCCTCCTGCCTCTGCCTCCCGAGTGCTGGGATTACAAGCGTGAGCCACCACACCCGGCACTGTGGTATGTGGTATTGATTGCTGGTGGGCGTGAGTCTCCACACCCAGCACTGTATGTGGTTACCGGGGATCGAACTCAGGACCTTGGGCTTGCGAGGCAGGAGCCAGAACCGCTGAGCTAACCCTCCGGCCCTATAATATCATGACAATAATGATAAATCTATCTAAAACCAATCAAGTGAAAAACGTAAATTACCAATATTATGAATACAATGTAATATACTAATATAGATATACTGAACAAGCAAACAATGAGGGATGAGTAAAATTGTATGTGCTCAGTTGAAAATTTAGGAAAAATGTATTGGTTGAAAAGCACAAATTAGAAAAATTTAAAAATGATCATACATACAGCATCAATTGAATTTTTGATTAATTTTTTTTCATCAAACGAAAGTTGTCAGTAGGTGCAGCATCCTCTGGTAATTTCATGAGTCAGTCCTTCTGGCTACCTATCCTCCCACAGGACAGTCATTGTGATCCTGGTTCAGTGAATGAATGACTTTTTAAGGATCCTACCATAAAGACCGTGTAATTCAATATTTTTATTTATTTTTATTTTATTTATTTTTTTTTTTTTTGAGAGAGGGTCTCGCTTTGTAGTTCAGGCTGGCCCTGAGCTCACTATGGTGCCCAGGCAAGCCACCGCGAACTCAGCAATCCTCCCATCTCTGCCTCCCGAGTGCTGGGATTATAGGCGTGAGCCACCACGTCAGGCATTGTGGTATGTGGTGTTGATTGTTGGTGGGCGTGTCTCCACGCCCACCATTATATGTGGTTACTGGGGATCGAACTCAGGACCTTGCGCTTGCGAGGCAGGCGCCAGAACCACTGAGCTAACCCTCCGGCCCCCATGTAATTCAATTTTTATTCCTTTATTCTTTCCATCTTTCATTTATTTCTTCCAGATTACAGATATAACTCAAGCCAAAATGGTCCTGCATGGTGCATTGGTTTATACCTCTGCTTTTAAAATTTTTTCATAGATCATGTAGCCTGGCAACTCAAAATTCTTCAAAAACAACATTTTCAAAACTGAGCCCTTTCTTTGTTTGTGAACTTTCTCTTTTTGAGCTGCATCATTTGGGTTTGTGCCTGTATGTACTTATTTCTTCCAGTCTTCTAACTAGAACATTTTAAAGAATTTTCATATTGTTGTAACTATAAAAGAGAAACATAAAAGCAGGTAAAATATGGAATTTCTCTTTTCGATACAGGTTCTTCTTATTACTAGTTTTTTTCTTAACTTCCCAGAATCATACAGCTGTTCTCAACATGAATATTCTCGTGTTCTATTCATGATGAAAACTTTCAGTAGGGGGCTGGTGAATTAGCTCAGTGGTTCCGGCGCCTGCCTCACAAGGGCAAGGTCCTGAGTTTGATCCTGGTAACCACATACAATGCTGGGCGTCGTGACTCATGCTCACCAGCCATCAATACCACATACCACAGTGCCGGGCATGGTGGCTCACTCCTGAATCCCAGCACTGGGGAGGCAGAGGCAGGAGAATTGCTGAGTTTGAGGCTTGTCTGGGTTCCATAGTGAGCTCAGGGCCAGGCTGAACTGCAAAGCAAGACCCTGTCTCAAAAACAAACAAACAAACAAACAAAAAAAACCCCACCTTTTAGTAGGGTTTTATTGCTTAGGGAGCAAGTGTACAATGCTGATTAAAAATGAAACAATGTTAAATTGGTCATTTTCTGGAAGAAGCCCAGAATCTCTTTAATTGGTTTAAGATTTTTCACTATTTTCTTTTCTTATATGTTTACTGGCTCTATATAGTATTCTCATTTATACAGCAGAAGTACTAGTGGTTATTAAGGTACTCATTAGCAGACTATTACTTTAATATTTGCAAACATACTGAGGATTATGCCTACCATGTAAGCAATATATTTTCTTATTATTATAGATGTTATTCTCTCTATGAAATGTTTATTTTTACATTAGAAGTATCAGTGTGGATGTAAGACAAAGTTAAAAAATGAAGCCAAAACTCTGTATTTTAGTCAGCCACAAGATTCAATGGAACATTCACCAGTAGCATTGAATACAAGATTTTCCTCTGACCCTATGAAGCACAGCTAGACATGCAATTTTTCCGCCTGAGCATTTATTGTATGATTGTCTCCTTTTTCTGAAGGCACTGAGCATAATAGCGTGCTTTTGAATTTTACATGTTTTTCTTTCCTCATCACTTTGTACTAGAATGTCCTAATAAAACTCTATTGAAAGTGTCTATGACTGAGTCAATGGATAAAACTTTAGAAGGGACAGAGCTAACATGAAAAACCAAACCATCATTCCAGTCTCTAGCAAGAATTATGTCTGATATATTTGAAAAGACTTCAAAAAATTATTCAGCCAGCCTCTTTTCCTCTTTAATCTTTTATAGTGAAAGAACTAAAGTCTGGGCTCATCATGTTAATGTCTTTAAGAGTTACTAACTGAGGTTCTATTACTATACACTAAAGCATTATGTTAAGTGGTTTTCTAATTAAATGTTAAGAAAAAACTTTTTGCCCTTGAGGATGTAGGGGAAACTGCATGTGGCAAACTGTTTTTGAGTGTAATAAGAGAAATCACTCTCTCTCTCCCTCTCTCCCTCTCTCCCTCTCTCTCTCTCCCTCTCCCTCTCTCTGCACGTGTGTATCTCCCTGTTCTCCATGTACACACACACACACACACACACACACACACACACACACACACACAAGATTGTCCCCAGTAGTCAGTTTTCTCTCTTCATTGTAATTATTAGACACAGGCTTACTCCATAAAAATTACCACTTTTCACATTTTTAGGGATAGTTTTGCTTCATTACTATCTAACACCAATTGCCTATTTATCCCCCTCAGTAAACTTCATAAGTGAGTTTATAAGTGAATTCATAAGTAAATTTCATAAGTGAAATAAAAATGTCACAGATGTGTCAATATCGTGTTTTCTCTGATATGAGAAACTGAAGTTATAAATGTGTTCTAGAAAGCAGGATTAATATTGTAAAATAGTAAATATTCAAAGGGAAATGGGGTTTAGGGGTATATAATGAAGAAAGAAAAAACTGATATAGAGCATGTATACATATAACTAAAAATCAAGAAAAATAAAAAAAAGGAAACAATGGTTATGTATATACAGGCAGGGGGAGACAGGGTGAGTAGGGGTGGGGAAAAATGAAAATTAAATTGTGTCATATACTGGTACAAATTCTCAATGTGGAATGTAATTTATATACACACATGTATGTATATATAACCAATAAAAAACTGAACACATATATTTTAACTAAAGTTTTCAAGTATGTGGGAATAAAAGTTGATTAATTTCTGTCAAAGTTTAAAACTTGCTCTCTTTGAGGACCCACAGTGTCATCTGGGGTTTCTAGGCTCAACTGCTGTATCTTCTAATGAACTGGGGATCATGCACAGACACAACTCATACATTATCAACCTTAGTTAGTTTGCAGAGTAGTTTAATACAAAATGAAAAGCCAAGAAAATGTACAAATACTTCTAGTATATACAACTGTCTTTGCTTACTCTGTAGGTCAGGCTAAGAAAGCTCATTTTTGTGTACAGTTTAAAAAGCATTGCACATATTTCCTAGCTGTTATTTTTAAGCTGCAAACTCATGCGTGCAACTTAACAACATTTTAAAAATATTTAATACAGATTTTTCAAGGTAGGTATTGTATGTTTCAGCAAAATTTATAGTGGATTATTTACCAAAAAGGATTGGAATTGTCTTTGGATTATTACTGATACACACTTGCTGAGCAGAATTGTCTGACCAGAATTTGATGAGTATCTTGCATCTAATTTTGAACAAGTCAACTTAAATTCCACAACAATTAATCCTTTTGAGTTACCGTGAAGCATGTTTTATTCATGAAGTCCTACAGCAGAAGATTAGTTCACCATAATTAATAGAATATTTATAAGAATCTGGGAAAATTAAAAGTTGCTTACAGATATTATGTTTCTCCACACAAAATACCAATATGATTATCAGGCAAATGAATCATGGAAGAAAAAAAAACATTTATCAGTTGAAACAAACTGAAGCTATTGGCATACTCCAAAAATGACTTTATAAATGTCCTTTAACTAACTGATGAAGAGTCATTCAGAAACAGAACATGTTTATTTTTACACAGTTTCCATCTCCTGAGTAAGGATTGGATCATGCAATGTAAATCAATTTCAAGTTCAGCACTTAATGTCCAACTGGCCTGCAGTACCTGTTAGAGAAAAATTCTCTCCCTTACTCACCTTTATTGAAAGCTTATTTGCATGAGACATTCTGTTCTTGGTGTTACAAGCTACTTTATGAAAATAATACAAAGCTCCAAACTTGTGTTTTCCTTTGTGCACTTATCAAAGGTAATTAATAATTTAGCTGGGCTAATCTAAGCCATGAAACACTGCATCAAAACATTTCTGTGTTTTGATCCTTATAAAAGAATATACTGTCACCAGAAAAGACACGGGAAGTACATTAATATATACAGAATAAAACCCACTGTAATCCTGGTACCTAGCAGCAGCTGTCAGCAATGTTTCCCAGATGCTGCTCTAATCATGCAAACATTTGAGAGAGCAGAAAATATTCCATCATAAACGGACCATGTGTCATTAATATTTGTAGGAAAACTTGTAAATAAGATTTCTAGAAGTAAACATATTATATGAAATTCCTGAAATGGTATGTCATGGAGAGTATAATCTTCCCAAAAAGCCTATTTCAAGTGTCTGAATTTTGTCTGTCTTCACTAGCTTAGTTGGAAAGCTCGGAAAATGTCCTATCTTCCTTTACCCTCATCTATAAAATGAGAATGAATTGCATATAGGTTTTTTATAAGAATGGAACTTGATAAGTCACACACTACTCTTAAAATGTATATTGTTTGGATTTTGGGGTTTTGTTTGTTTTGTTTTGTTTTGTTTTTGAGACAGGGTCTTGCTTTGTAGTTCAGGCTGTCCCTGGGCTCATTCTGTATCCCAGGCAAGCCTCAAACTCATAGCAATCCTCCTGCCTCTGCCTCTCGAGTGCTGGGATAATAGGCGTGAGCCACCATGCCTGGTTTGAAATGTATATATTTAAATCTACAGTTATATGTATTATTATATATATTTGGAACCACCCTTCCAGAAGCAATAATCATTCTCTGCAGAATTACTCTCATCATTATTAATTGTGCCTACACAGTACAGTAATGACTATATACATACATGTCAATATAGCAAACTGAAACGTTAAAACTTTGAAATACTTCAATTATAATTTTCTTGATTGTATGGAAACATTTTAAGACAAATAAGCTTGCAGGGTAACCGAATATGAGACTTCTCTGGTTTGAATGTTCCCACTAAAATTCATCTTGGAATTTAATTCCTGTTATTAGCTCATCGTTGGGTTTTAAAAGTATGAAGACATAATCTGACTGTAGTACTGGGAGGTGAAATATGTGGAAACGAGGTTAGATGAGAACAGGCTTTAATCACAGTCCTAATCTACCGGTGCTGTGGCTGTCAAGGAAGGAGCTGGGTGTCACCACTGATCTGTGCACGAGTTGGAGCTCCGGAGAGAGTGATTCTGCGTGAGAGGGAGCTCCCGGGAGGTGGCTGCCAAACCTGACCTCCAAAGTGAAAACCAAAAGCCCAGAGCACTTCTTTCATTGGTAAATAAGCCCCTCCCTGGGCATTCAGCTATAGTAACAAAATGGTTTGAGGAAGAGGCCAAAATAATGCTACCGTCAATGAACCCTGTGGAATCATGGATACATTTCTTGCGCTATTTCTTTCCCTGGAAAAACTACAGTTAGATTTGCATATTTTTAGATAATGGGATCCCGTTTTTACTTCAGCCACATCTACACATTCAGCCTTATAAGACCCAGTTCATACAAACTAAGTTGTTCAAAGCTTCAAAACTTTGATATGGCAAGTACCTGCAGATTCATTTTACTCTTTATGACATTTGGAATGGGTGTCGTCCTCTGCGTTGCTCTGTGGATCTTCTTTGTAGAGCAAAATACGCTTTCCTTTCTTGTGGTCAGAGGCACACTGGGCTCTAGGGCCTCGCAGTGACTCCTGTGTTTGAATCGTGTTTCTGAAGAGCTCTCTGTGTCCACTTGTTCTATGTGAACGCACTGTCAGTTCCACTTTTTAATTACCTATCATAAGGGTTTTCCCCTCTTGGCTGGAGAGTAAGTTCTGCATTCCACCTTAGGCACAAGTACTCACAGTTATCTTCATGAATCCAGGCTACATTTTGACCTATAACAAGCAATGAAACCACTGAGAATATTTATTATTAATTAAAATATTTAAATTACCTGGCAAACACTGGTAAATGGGAAATATCATTAACTGGTAAACACTTTTTAACTTCTGGGTTAAAAACTTTTGGATACACTACATTAGCATAATTAAAATAAATTTGCAAATTCACAGTGTGAATTGTAGATGAGCTTTGTTCCCCATAATAATTATTAATGTATTGGTAAGGTTATTTGATATTTTTATAGGGGATATCTAGCTATAATCTTTCACATCACTAATTTGTTTATCTAAGAATGAATGTATGGTACGTTAATAAGATTTCTAGATAAACAAATACTCATTATCATACCTGACTCAGTTTTGAAAAGTTGCTTAAAATGATGAAGGTTATGATCACTTTATTTTCTTACTTGATAAACAGATGCCTTCCCACAGAAGTGCAGTGGGGCCTATCTTAGCTTTTCTAAAGTAAAACTAACTTATTGAAATTTTATATTACAGGGAAAATGATAACCACACATATTCCATACCAATTAAAAACTTCGGCGTCCAACAATTACAATTTAAAAGACAAAATAGGGAACGGATACAGAGTCTGGCTTTCAGCAATTCTGCCACACTGTTTTAAACCCATTGAGCAGAGTTTCCACAATCATGAATAACCACTCCTCTAGGAGAGTCTTTGGAAAGCAATTACATGAGTCGCAGGATTTTAATTATCTTCTCAGCCACGTAACGGAGTGGGGGCTTGAGCCTGGAGCAAGCTTCACATAAAGAATCCTCATGGTCTATGCCGGGCTTACTGCCTCGTCCTGGATGCCATGTTCTGTTTCGTGCTGCTCTTTGTTCCGTTAGAGCGTATTAACACCTCTCCAAAGAGGTCGCTATAACCACGGTCAGGGAGAGGTCGCGGCCCTACCCCTGCAGCCAGAGATGCTTCACACAGATACCGCCTGTGTCAGCTGTGGGAAGAGCCTTGCTGTCCGTGCGTGCTATTGAATATTAATTATTGTTGATTAAATGTATGAAAGGGTACTTCACTCAGAACCTGGGTGACTCGTATCTTTCTAATATCGCAGAAGCACAAAGATAAACCTTTGGGGAATTCTGATTACTGAACCAGTCACACCCCTACCCTAAAATCAGTAACTGATAACAGGTGTTTGATAATGTGACACATTTTACTAATTTAAACCATTTTCAAAAAGATGGCTCACATGTCTCCTCTCAAAATCCTCATACTCAGTCCCAGAATATTTTTGTAGATCACAGTCAAAATTTTACTATCTTCTGTCCTATGTTCAGAGTATCTGTCTGAAAAACATAGGCTAAAGAGAAGTACTCGGTGCTCTGTGGAAAGGAGTTTTACTCGTTTTTTTTTTTGTCAGTCCTTGGTGATTAGAAATGGGTTGGAAATCCACTTCCAGATCTTTATGCGCCTTGGGCAAGGATTTCTATAATGTCTTTGGGTTCTTAGCATTTATCTTCACAAATTTTAATCATCTGTAATAGGAAAAACTCCAATCCTAACAAAACCATTCATAGATTTTTATGTATCTCCACATACTTTTCTAGTAACACTTACCATAGATACAAAGCAATACTTAATTACACTCTCATTTTCTGAAATACTGAGTCCCTCACTAGCCCACTGAGTCTTAGAGCACTTAAAGGCTCAGTTTATTCAGCCACAGGCTCTCCTACACAACATGTGTAGTAAGATACTGACATGTAATTCACATGTTCTGTGAAACCACGAAGAATTTGTCAAATGTTATAAAATCTAACCATAGAGGGCCAGAGATTTAGCTCAGTGGTTCCAGTGCCTGCCTCACAAGCCCAAGGTCCTGAGTTTTTTTTTTTTTTTTTTTGAGACAGGGTCTCACTTTGTAGTTCAGGCTGGCCCTGAGCTCACTATGTAGCCCAGGCAAGCCGCCATGAACTCAGCAGTCCTCCTGTCTCTGCCTCCCGAATGCTGGGATTACAGGCGTGAGCCACCACGCCCGGCACTGAGGTATGTGGTATTGATTGCTGGTGGGCGTGAGTCACCACGCCCAGCATTCTAGGTGGTTATCAGGGATCGAACTCAGGACCTTGCACTTGCAAGGCAGGCACCTGAACCACTGAGCTAAATCTCCAGCCCCCCAAGGTCCTGAGTTTGATCCCGGTAACCACATACAATGCTGGGCGTGGTGACTCACGCCCATCAGCAATCAGTACCACATACCACAGTGCCAGGCGTGGTGGCTCACACCTATAATCCCAGCATTTGGGAGGCAGAGACAGGAGGATTGCTGAGTTTGAGGCTTGCCTGGCTACATAGTGAGCTCAGGGCCAACCTGAACAACAAAGTGAGACCCTGTCTCAAAAACGAACAAACAAACAAAAACATCTACAAAAATCAAAACAAAAAAATAAACCATAGAAAGCAAAAATGTCCTTGACATTACTTTAATTCATATAATAAGCAGCCAAGAGGCATACAAAAAAGTGTTCAACATCACTGGTCATTTGAGAGATGCGGATGAAAACAACACTGAGATTTCATCTCACTCCACAAAGAATGGCCGCTATTGCAAAATCAACCAGCCATAAATGCTAGCGAAGCTGTGGGGGGAAAGGAACCCTTCTTTACTGTTGGCAGAATTGTAGACTTGTACAACTATTGTCAAGATCAGTGTGGAGATTCCTCAGAAAATTAGGATTAGAGGTCCCATTTGACCCTGCTATTCCCCTGCTAGGAATATACACAAAGGAATTAAAAGAATCATATTGTAAAGACATATGCACACCCATATTCATAGCAGCTCACTTTGTGATAGCCTGATCTTGGAAACAACACAGATGCCTATCAACTGGAGCCTGGATAAAGCTGTGCATTTTTTGGTATGCTTTTTTAAATAAAATGGAGTGTTACTCTGCCATGAAGAATGACGAGTTTCATTTATTTATGTGCAAATGGATACACCTTGAGGACACATTAAGAAGTGAAATAAATAGATCCCAGATATGTAAACACTGTATTTTGACTCTGTTTTGAGAACCTGTACGTGTAAATGAGTTCTAGAAGGTATGTTAGATTTTGTAAAATAGGAAATATTCAAAGGGAAGGTGGTTGGGGATTGTAGTGAGGAGAAAGAATAAATATGATTCAATAGAAAAAGAAATAGCATGTATATAAGGGGTAGGGGGTTGTGAAGTGGGTAGGGATATGGGTAAAAATGAGAATTAACTTGTGTCATGTACTGGTACAAATTCCCCAGTATTGTTGAGTGTGATTGTGAGCTGTCTATAAAATGTACCAACAAAGAATTCAATTACAAAAGTTAAAGGACACTCAAATTTGGGCTAAAATGATCTATATGATTTACTTGGGTATATTTTCATAATGTGCTGATGACATTCCCAATTATTTCTTTTTAAAACAATTTTTAGTACATGGTTTCAGTACACGATTACGTTCACTATACCAAACCCATACATTTATGTATCTTTCTGGAACACATTGAAACTGTATTAGTCACAGACTTCAAATTTTACAGTGTGATTTTTCACAAAAGATTTTTATTTGATGACATAATTTATTTTTTTTACAGATAGTTTCATGGTTTCAATGTGAATTGACACCCAAAGACTCAGGTATTGAGGGTTTGATTTACAAAGCAGTTAATTTATCAAGAAGGCCATACAGAGGCGATTGTTCCAGGCCAGATGATTCTGCTCCACTAGGAACATAACTGAATAGTTTATCAGCGAGTGGATAGAGTTGGGGGCACTATGGAAGTGTCTTCTAAGGGTTTATATGCTTCTCCAGTTCTAATCAACATTTTCCCCTTTCTCTGTGGTTCCAGGCTACTGTGAGATGAAAAATTTTCTTTTGTCATCCTTTCTGCCAGCTTTTCTACCATCTCTTCTGCGTCACTTTCTATTTTGCCTGTCCCGAATCAGTGGAACCAGCCAACCATGGAGAAAGATCTCTTAAGACATGAACAAAAGTTAATCTTCTTCTTTACTTTCAGTTGTATGTGAGGCACTTTGTCCCAGCAACAGTGAGACTTTTAATAGCTTATATGTGTGTGTGTATATATATATATATAATTATATTTATATATTTATAAATATATTAGATAAATATATTATATAAAAATATATAAATGTATATATATTTATTTGTATATAAAATTATATCACACTTTTTTTGAGACAAGATCTCGCTTCATAGTTCAGGCTGGCCCTGAGCTCACTACGTAGCGTAGGCTAACCTCGAACTAAGCGATCCTCCTGTCTCTGCCTCCCGAGTGCTGGGATGACAGGCGTGAGTCACCACGCCCGGCACTGTGGTATGTGGTATTGATGGCTGGTGGGCATGAATCTCCACGCCCAGCATGGTATGTGGTTACCGGGGATCAAACTCAGGACCTTGCGCTTGGGAGGCAGGCGCCGGAACCACTGAGCTAAATCTCTGGACTCGTATATCTCACTTTTAAAGTTACAAATTGACTATAAACACTGTACCCAGCTTTCCAATTGTTGACTTCTTGCTCTATGAAGATGCATGTAATCCGACCTGGTCCGGTTACAGTGCCGTCTCAGTAATCAGATGGCCTTGGGAGGGTGAGCGGAGAGGCGGAATTAATACGGCAACCGGGCAACTGTGTAGTTAGAGAGGTTCTTTATTAATTACCATTTCATGGAGGATACTGGGATTCACATAGGGCGCCTCGGGATGTGATTGGATAGAGGGTGGGAGCAGTGTTTATAGCGGGATGTGATTGGTCTGTGTCACTTGAGTCACCTATGTCACCTGTGTCTGTGTGTTGCTATGGTTTCTTAAAAGGGCACTACCTCTTTTTCGTCTGCCAGGAGATAGACTAAGAAGGGTTTGTCTACAGATGCATTGCTTATTTTGCTAATTTGAAAACCACTTGTATGTACCTGGGGTGCAATCAAAGTTAGGATTTAGTTAATTCTTTCCTCTTTTCACTGCTTTTTATAAACTGTGTTTTGCAGCTACTAATCACAAATGGAGAATGTAAAAAACTGATATTTTTCTAGCCAGTATCAGGAGTTAGTAAACATTTTCCATTTTACTTATTCAATTTTATTTAAGTGTATAGGAAATGGTTCAATAATCCTAGATATTCAAAGATAGTAGTGGGTTTTAATTTTAAGAAACTTGCAAATCTGAAATATTGAAGATTTAATTGATAAATTCTGTTCTCAATTTCTTATGATTTATCATTCTTTATAAATTGTTCCTTCTTGGAATACAAATGGGATACATAAAATCATGCCATTGAACATGATAATAAACAGGTGGAGAAATAATAACTGTTTTCTTGTTGGAATAATTTTTAATAATTTTCTAAGGAAAATTCAGGGAGAGTGATTCTTAATATGTATGGGCAAGTCTTCCACCCTGTAAATTAAGTGATGTTATCTGACACTTTGGAAAAATACATACATACATATATATATATATATATATATATATATATATATATGCACAGAGTTTTCATAAAAATGACTGACTAAAGTCACATTTGGAAAGAGCACAAGCTTAAGAAGTTATATTATTTTTCTGGCCTTTACATGTGGTTTTGTAAGCATGTGATTTAAAAATATTCCTTTTAATTTAAAAAAATAAAGCTACTGTGGGCATTCTTAAACTAATCACACAGGCTCCTAATTATATTCCACAAATCTCAGTAAAGTATACACTACAGAGTCTAAAGAAGTTTAACTTTTACTAAGTATTCAATTCAGTAGAATATTTCAGATGTGGATGAAATAAAATAGCCTGATTGCTTTGATTATCAAAGGAATGTAAAGAAGAAAAAAACAGTGTTTTATTTTGAGAAAATCATAACAAAAGTGTGAATTTAAATGAAAAATAGTCATCTTGCTTATAATCTCTGATTTTCTTTTATTTTTTTATATTGAATATCTTAAAACTTCCATGTTAGAAAGTCTGAAATACTGTTATGAAAGGGAAGACATCGTCTTATAAACTTTTTACAAAAATATTGACTATTCTCAGCTCTTAATTGCAATAGAGAATGGTAAATAATTAGATATTGAATGAATGAATGCTTTAAAAGAGTTTTATACTATCAACAATTTGCATACTGCTTTAAAGTTATAAAACATAATGAAATTTCATAGCTACCTATATTCATTAATATTGTGTCCATTAGTTTAACTGGAATAGACAATTATTTTATTTTATTTTATATTATTTGACAACTCTTTTAAAAGGATAAATCATTATTTTTAAATAGCCAATGTTTATTGTTCTATGTATAGGTTGTTTTACATTATTTCACTAACAGATTGCAATAATACATTTGATACACTATATCTAACATATCCAAATAACTCTTACAAATGAAGTAAAAAGGAAGAAAATCTCAGTGGTAAATACCTGAAATGATTAATAAAAATATTCAAAGATATCAATTTTCTAGAAAAAAGTACACTAAACATAAAATATGGTAACCCATAATACAAAAGTCTGTGGTAAATGTCAGACAGTCGAACCAAATGCTTATACAGATGTTCAACAATTGTGACCCTAATGCATTGCTCTTCTGTGTGTACACTGACATAACTAGGGTGAGACTTCTTTAGTTAGTGTCTAGTGTCATCTGGACATTTAGCAATGGTGAGTCAGAAATGTGTGTCCTGTGTGCTTTTCAAGAGAAATATCTAACAGAACCTAGCTATTGAGCAAAAAGCATGTCAAAAGCCTTCACAAATCTGTTCTTCACACTTATAAGAGCAATAGAGTCATATGATGCTCTGCACAAACTCACATTCAAAAGAAAAATAACTGAGATCCTCTTACAAATTTTAAAAAGGTTGTAAGAAAAGTAAAAAAGAGAGCAGAATTATGATTATTAAGCTAAATTGTAGGAACAAAATCTTCTTCAAAATAAGCAACTGGTATTCCAACTATCAGAGGTGTCCAAATACGAAGACTCCATAGGTTCATGAGTCCTACAATCAGATTTATTGAAAATAAAACTAATCTTCCCTTTCAAGGTTTATTTATCTAGTCATTCATGCAGTGTCTCTGTATCTCTCCACATCAGAAATCATGAGAATTTGTTGGAGTTTCTATTCATCACCTTTGTGCTAACCCCCCCCCCCCCCACACACACACCCATGCATGGGAACTGCTTCAGGAGAAAACTTCTCCAAATCCCAGAGGTGTGGTCCCGGCCTCAGGGCGGGGCTGCCTGCTGGTCGCTCACATCACAGTAGAATATTCCAAGTCACGAACTTTATGTGGAGCAAGCGGATCACATCCAGAGCCGCAGGCAGAGAGAGCAAGACGCGGCCGAGCTGAGGGACAATTCCCTTTCGAAATGAAGATCCCAGGCCTGCAGGCGCCCCCAAACACACCTCCGAGGCTTCATCACATCACAGCAACGTCAACCTGTGGACAAAGAATTTAACGTAGAAACCTTGGTTCAGAGGGAACAAAATTCAACCGTATTCAAGCAGTTTCCATTTTTTTCTAGGTTTAGCAAGAAGATGATTTTATCGATATGGATATGTATTGAGTATTTTTTCATTTTGATCCAAGAAGTTGCTGTAGTACTTAAAAAGTATTGAATGACTCTTTTAAAGGCATAAATCAAGATTTTATTTAACACCATGGTGATAAATAAAGGGTCACTGCAGCTGCATTTTGCAGGAGATAGAGACTGACACGACTTTACAGCTTAGGAAACAACACACTTAAAGGAGAGCGATACTGCGGGGTCAGCAGGTGAAATATTACTAAAATCAAACTGCTGACACACGGAGCACTCTGACCAGTCCCGCCTGACAGGACTCTCCCTCAAGGTAGACCAGATGCCAAAATCTGACATTCTTAGGGAAAGGGCGGAAGAGGAGGAGTCTGCTTACAATTTGACACTGAGTTGTTACTACAAATAGTGGTTTCTGGCTCAGCTGGCTTGGTAGGTTTCTTTTGGTCAAATTAAATTTTAAAAGGAAGTGTGTGTTAGGCCTAGAAGTTTCAGAAGTGGAGTTTCAGAAGACTCCAGCTAGTCAGTAAAATGAGCCATTGCAAAAATATTAAAATGATGTGGAATAAATCCAAAGTCCCAAAGTTTAAAAGCTTTCTTGACAGATTACCAATTTGGAGACACGAGTAAAGTGTTTCAGATATATTCCTGGTTCTTGAACTGTAATCTGAGGATAAAATGATGCATTTTATATAAAAGTTTTTCTGAAGAATCAAGAAGTTTGTAAGTGCACAATTAGAGAAATTCCTGAATACTTAGTAAAAATCAGACTGTTTAGAGGATGAATTTTATTTTTTTCATGAGAATGGATGAATATTCAGAAAAATTCACTTTTTTAAAATGTCCAAGGGTGCTTATTTTCAATTACATAATTCTACTCATGTGCATATACTTTCATTCTAGTTAGCACAGTTACCATAAAAATATGTGCGTGGATAATTAAATATGTAAAGAAATATGTCTTTCTTATGAAAATCTTAATAAAATTTCCATTGCAATTTTATTTGCCTTTTATAAAATTGCTTTCACAATTCTCCGACCAGTTCTCAGATTGTGGATGTGGCTTTTCCCTCTCCGCACCACATTATTTGTCATGTGCCTCAGAGTTGTGTGATAAACCCAGTCAATAGCATTGAGCCTTTCACATCCAGAAGTTATTCAGCTACATTTCCTCATTTCATGGGTCACTTACTTCCTTTATTCTCATCTATGAAGGATAAACCCAACATTTCTTATTGGATTGCAGGCAGGTAGTGTGTGAGGCCTAACTCTATTGTGGATCTCGAGTTGTCAGAGACGAATTGCTTCTCTTTGATATAACTCGAGCAATCCATCTAGAGTGTGGGCAAATGGCATCGGTGTGGAGAAGAAGCACCATCTGAACAAAGGATGCTTCTCTTGCTTGAAACTCATGGTGCCCACTGGGAGAATGCAAATCCACAGCCATTTTAAAGCTCCCAGACAAGTGTCTGGCCGAGGACAGGTGGAGCTGGAAAAATTATTATACAGATTGTCTTCACGTGTCATCGGCAGTTTCCTTTAAAATTAAACTACAGAATGTGATAGAAGCCACACAACTTTGTTATTTTGTTGTAAGTGTAGTAAGTGACACATTTTATAACACATTTTTAAGTAATACAAAATTAGCTTATAAGCTAACAAAAATCTTTGAAGCCAATGTAGAGAAAATTAATATAGATCCTTCCATTTATTCAGAAATTGTTTTATTTCTCTAATATAACTTGATGAAATTAAAGAATTTAATAAAAAGAAATTGAGAAATTAGGTAGCAAAGTCATAGAGATTTGAAAATATTTATTATTCATTATCTAAAAATTTAATGAATGAGTTTTGTGTTGGAAAATTAGAAAAGTGTTACTTTCAACATTTGCAAAACATTTTGTAAGTACAAATTTATATTATCAGCTAAATTATTTACTTAAAAATAAATAAGATATTATTTATGCTATTACAGTTTTCACAGGATGTTTGTAGATTCCACTGTTAATATACATGGAAAAAATACATATATACACTTTCCTTGGACTAATGTTAAAATTTAGGAGCAATATGTTAATATACAGTGATGTGTAATCAGTGGAATTTTAAGCAACCAAAATGAAGCAAATGAATTTCTCATGAGAAAATGTATTTTGTATTTATTTTAAATGACGTATGTATCTTTTTCTGAAAAATAAAATAAAGTATGTTATTTAACAACGCATCTCAAAATTGGAAAAATAATATTGAAGTGCAACAAATATATAAACACAATTCTTGTCATTACAGAAGCCCTTTATAAACTTAATATTAGATTTTATTATTTTAAAAATCAGTGTCATACACAGAACAGAGTATAGGTGCTGCAAAACCACCATGAATTAGGCTATTATTACTTGTTGCTTATGTTTTATATAATTCATGTACTATTTTAAGATTAAAAATAGAAATTTCATAATGTCTATAGGTCTGTAACATAGGCCTAGATATGGCATTTGATATTTCACTGTTATATAGAACCGATCAAGTTTTTGTTTTGCTTCTGCCAGTGTTTCCCTGTGTAGGTCAGGCTGTCCTTCACCTTACTATGAGGTTGGCCTCAGACTGTGTTAATCCTCTTGCCTCTGCTTCCCCTGTGCTGGGATTATAGATGTTCCACCACACAGCGCTCCAAGAACAACTACTTTTAAAAAAGATATTTTAAGATGATTATTCGACCTTCGGGGTTACTTTAAATACAGACTATGAGTTATATACAAAAATGGTGTTTTAAGAATTATTGTATCTCGCAAATATTTGCCAGCTATACCCAAATCTATTATTCAACGTTTGTATCCTTTCCATTTTGGGAGAGGAACCTTAAGGAGCTGTTAAAAAGAAGTTAAGAGAGTTTTTGTTTTTTTTTGTAATAGCTCTACTACATTTTATTGTACTTTATACACTATTCTGCATATTAAATACTTCTGATTTTATTTGAAATAAACACAACCAGTACATTCATTTTCCTTTTAATATAAGGTTTGTTATTTTATTTTTGTTAACTTGACATATTTCCATTTCAATACTGTGGCATATGTCCTCATTTTTTTGATTAATTAACATGTTGGACTTTTTTTGTCTTAATGTGTCCTTTATTTTTCTTCCAGCTTTCCAACTTTCCTTTAGTTTTGCATTCCTGTTTTTAATGTTTATTTGATTTGTTTTCATGTAAATATGTCTGCAGTCTATCAAGCTCATCCTCACGGTGGGGACTTGGTGTGTATGCAACACATCTTAGTTCTCTTTCCTCCTTGTTCCACTTTCCTTCATTCCTCCAACTCTTCTACACTTTTCCTTCTGGTTAAGATATATCTTCTTCTTTCCTATTGCCTATCATTTATTTTTCCTATGAATTTATAGTTTGGGTTTCTTTTCCCTGATATATTTCACTTAATGTTATAGCCTTAAAGTACATCCATTTTTCAACAAATGACTCACATCTATTGTTCTTCAGAGAAATTTCAATGTTCTAGAAGCTAACTCCATAATCATTAGTATCAAGAGACTTGATGAACCATTGTAAGCACCTTTTAACAGATACAGGACAATCTAAACTAAGGAATAAGGATGATTTGTCAATGGCTGAATTAGTCATAGTTCTCTGAAGAAAAAGGATCAATAACACACACAAAACAAATACAGTAAAATGTGGCAAACATGATTCTGGAGAATTAGAAGTCCTGTGACCTGCTAGATATAAGCTGGAGAAAGAACAAAGCTAGTGTTATAATTCAGTCTAACCCTTTACGATGAAGGATATGATTACATGGTGTAAATTCTTAACCTAGTCTGAATGCCAACGAATCAGAGGAAAAACATGATACATCAATTTAGCTAAAGAAAATAAGGAATCATTATAATATATGTATTATATGTATGTCTTCCTCTTCCTTTTTCTTTATTAAGATCTTCAACATTTAGTATTATTGTATAGCCACTCACATTGTGAGGGTGATCCTCTCTACTAAAAGCTTGTAATTGACATGCTGATTTTTTCAGGAACAGCCACAGCAGAAACTTTTTAAAGCATCTGTGTATCCTTTAGTCCTGTCAAGTTAATAGATAATAAATGATTTTTTTCTTTATCTGCAATACACCAGGACGAGGATTTTCATTACAGGACATTTTCTAGACAGGATAAAAGGAAGACATGGATAAAAGAGATATGTCAAAATAACCTGAAATTTATACTTGGTAAGCTCAAATTTATCTTAGCAAGCAGAAAATTAGGCAAAAAATAGAAATTCATGAGAAAAACAGAAAGGTCTATCTACTCATTGGAAAATTTTTCTATGCATTATCATTCACATTCTCTGAACAGCATTCTAAGTATATGCCAAATATTTTCATGGGAATTTTGCTAATCCTGAAGCACATATTAGTTGCATTATTCGTTTTTATTTTATTCATTTTTCCAATACCTGTAGTATTCTCTTCTCTGAAGTTATTTACCTTTAATTTTTTTTTTTTTTTTTTTTTTTTTTTTTTTTTTTTTTTTTTTTTTTTTTTTTTTTTTTTTTTTTTTTTTGAGACAGGGTCTCGCTTTGTAGTTCAGGCTGGCCCTGAGCTCACTATGGAGCCCAGGCAAACCTCGAACTCAGCAATCCTCCTGTCTCTGCCTCCCGAGTGCTGGGATTACAGGCGTGAGCCACCATGCTCGGCTATTTACTTTTAATTTTGATACCCTTTCTCCAAGTTCTTAGGCTGAATTCTAAGCTTACTATTTTCATGTTTTTAGATTTCTTAAAAGTCTGTTTAAGGTTATACATTTTTGTTTGTTTGTTTGTTTTTTGTTTTTGAGACAGGGTCTCACTTTGTAGTTCAGGCTGGCCCTGAGCTCACTAAGTAGCCCAGGCAAGCCTCGAACTCAGCAATCCACCTGTCTCTGCCTCCCGAGTGCTGGGATGACAGGCGTGAGCCACCATGCCTGGCTGTTTTTTTTTTTGTTTTGTTTTGTTTTTTTTTTTCTGAAATTCTACTTTCAGTGTCTGGCGTTACTTTAAATTCATATATATATTTTATTTAAAACTCTTTTAATGATATTTTAACTTTGATTTCTCTCTTACTGAGTATATTTTACTAAAACATTTTTAATTTTCAAAAGCATATGTTGATTTTCAAATCCATCAGCTAGTATTGATGTGATGTCTTTGATATCTGATTATGTGTATTTTATAAATGACAGTATTCACCAGTTATGACTACTTGAGGGAAAAACGGCATAGTCCTTGGTCTGCGGGAATGGTGTATCAAAAGTACTCACACCATGGAAACCAGGAAGCACGAGGAGAGCATGAACCAGAGAAATAGAGGGACAGTAATACAGAGCCAGAGAGATACCCCCAAATCTCATCCCAATAACTTACCTTCTCCTACTCACCCTCATATCACATGACTCCCTGGAATGGTTCATCCCCTGATGTGCTTAATGTCTCCTGGATCCTGTTACTTTGAGACACTAAGTAACATTTTAGGTCTGAACCACAGAATTCTGCCTCTGGTTCCCAAAGTTTCATGTCCCATCATTATGCAAATGACATGCAGTCCATCTTCAAGGAGTGCCGAAGTTTTAACCATTCTGTAAAAGTTCAAAAACAAACTGTCTGGGGATTTCTTAACTATACATGGCTATGAAACTTATAAATTACAAATATTACTTGTATTGTAGGTATTTCCCATTCATTCATGTAGTATCTTTCTATTGAAACCTCTAAAATTTTCATAAAATAATCACCGTTATGTTTCTCAAAGAACAAATAGATGTAAGATACAAAGCCCTATATATAATTTATATAATGTTCATTTTTTGATAGGGATAGATAGCCATCATTTGTGGGTAATCTATGTGACTGTGATATTTGGAAGTCAAAGTTCTTATTGAAATTTTGTATTCTCTGATGGTTAATTTCAAAATAATCATAGCTACTTATATATAATTTTACTTACTATGGTTATATTTTATTATATAAGTAATAATTTACAGATTAGGTAACAGTTCTCATAAATTATATAAAGTACGCATTACTTTTTAGCCTATGTTTTTCTTACTTGGGTGTTTCTAACATGTCAACATAATACTTAATAGTTTAAAGAATGAAAATGAAAAATAGTAGAACATAAATAATCCTAGCTGTTGACATATGTATCTTTTCTAGTTGCAAATGTGACCATGCTGTTGACATTTGTCTCAAAACATTTTATTCTATTTCTACTTCACAATCATAACACACTGATTAAAATGAAAATATTAACAAATGTTTTAAATCTTCAGAACCTGTTTAAAATTATTTTGGTTCATTTTATGGGGTACCATTTTTTCAAGACAAAGTAAAAGTTGTTTCTATGTGCTTTATTAACAGTCATCTAATTAAATAAATATATATAGTTCTTGAACTATGGCTAATGGATGCATGTAAGCTTGGAAAGTAAATGGTTTACAAAATTTTAGGTCATAATATGTAATTTGAAGGAAAGTTGTACTCCTTTTTCTTTCAAAGTATAATTTCAGATCAAAATTTTACAATATTCTAATTGATAATGGTTATATTTCAATAATTATCTACATAATACATGTATTGCAAGTCAAATACACAGAATATCTACATAGTTATTTCCTGAAACACTGCCTGCATTTTTCTTTGATGAAGTGAGATAGTACAATTTTAATTAAATTTAATTTTAGTGAATGTTTATAGCTTATTAAAAGAAAGCGATGTATATAACCATGGTATGATATTTAAATAAAATTAAATACATCTTTTTTTATCAGGACAACATTCAATATCCTTTGTTCTTTTAAAAATATATAGCATAGCTGGGCATAATGGCTCACTCCTGTAATCCCAGCACTCAGGAGGCAGAGGCAGGAGGATTACTGAATTCCAGGCTTGCCCGGGCTACACAGTGAGCTGAGGGCCAGCCTGAACTATAAAAGGAGACCCTGTCTCAAAATAAAGAAAAAGAAATTATATATATGGCATACTGACATTACCCTACAGTCTTTCTGTTATCAAATAGCACACTAGAACTTCTATTTTTATTACTCAGTGTTCGTCAAGAGACCTCTTCCCAGTTCACTCACCTCTACTCTCCACAGGCTCTGATGACTCCAGTCTACTTTTTTTTTTCCCTGTAATTGGAATTGAACCCAATGCCCCACATGTGTTCAGCAAATACTCTGAAACTGAGCTGCACTCCCAGCCCAAAACTGTTACATTGACTTCCATGAGGTCAGTTCTACAAATGTTTGTCTTTCTATGTCTCTTATTTCACTTAATGTAGTGATCTATAGATCAAACCATGTTGTTGCAAATTATAAAAACATAATATTTTTAAAGAAAAATATTGTCATATATATATATATATATATATATATATATATGATCTATTGAAAAGTATGTCTTCCTCCAGTGCATCCTCACATCACTTTGTCTAAAATCAATTAGCCATAGATGTATGCTTTTCTTCTACTCTCTCTAACTTATTGGTGTGTGTGTGTGTGTGTGTGTGTGTGTGTGTGTTGTTCTTGAGATAGGGTCTTGCTTTGTAGTTCAGGCTCGCCCTGAGCTCACTATGTAGTCCAGGCAAGCCGCTAACTCAGCAATCCTCCTGCCTCTGCCTCCCAAGTGCTGGAATGACAGGCATGAGCCACCACGCCCTGCACTGTGGTATGTGGTATTGATTGCTGGTGGGCGTGAGTCACCACGCCCAGCATTGTATGTGGTTACCAGGATGGAACTCAGGGCCTTGTGCTTCCAAGGCAGGCGCCAGAACCACTGAGCTAAATCTTCAGCCCCATATATGTGTATTTTTATGGCAATATCATAACATTTTATACCAATGTCATCAAAGCATTACTATATCTTTGTAATTTTATTTGAAATCAGATAATATAAAGCCTCTCATTTCAATCTTTTTCATTGAAATTGCTTTGCTATATTCTGTCTCTGTCTCTTTGTCTTGCTCTCATTCTGTCTCTCTGTCTCTGTCTCTCCTTCTGTGTGTGTTTGTGTGTGTCTGGTTCTACACTACTGTTCCTTATATTGTTTCTCTTTCTGTGAAGCATTGCATTGAATGTAAAGACTAATTTGGTTAGTACAGGCTTTTAAATAATATTGATTCCTTTGCTCAATGAACACAAGATATTTTCCAGGCATTTGTGTTTCCTTCCATTTCTTTCATGGATATTTTGTAATCCTTATTACACAATATTTTATCTCTTTGGTTAAACTTATACCTAGATTTTATAGCTATTATAAATAGAACTCCTTCCTTAATTTCTATTTTAGATAATCAGTTATTGACCTATAGCTATGTTACTGATTATTACATGATGATTTTGTGTCTGGCAACATTGCTAAATTAATTCATTAGTTATAATAGTTGTTTTGCTTTGGTATTTAGAGTTTTTTTATATCAGTACTAAAGGACAACCTACCTTGCTTTTTTTTTCCAGTTTCTAGCATCTTATTCTCTTGTCTGATAGCTTCAGTTACAACTCACAGTATTAGGTTAATATAAGTGCTAAAAAGAGCTTCTCTGCGATATTGAAAGCTTTAGAGAGAAATCTTTCAACTAGTTCACACTCAACATAATGATAAAGATTTATTTATTTATTTATTGGCCATAACTGTTTTGAGGAAATTTCCTTGTCTCTCTAGTTTTAACAGCATTTTATAACACTTTTAAACATTTCAAATGTTTTTCTGCACCTATAGAGATGATGAGGAGGA
>PVIC010021442.1:8585-28673 GCA_004025085.1 Thryonomys swinderianus
CGCAAGGACCTGAGTTCGATCCCCGGTTACCACATATAATGCTGGGCGTGGTGGCTCACGCCTGTAATCCCAGCACTCGGGAGGCAGAGACGGGAGGATTGCTGAGTTCGCGGCGGCTTGCCTGGGCACCATGGTGAGCTCAGGGCCAGCCTGAACTACAAAGCGAGACCCTGTCTCCAAAAAAGCAAAAAAAAAAAAATAAAATAAAAATAAAAAAAAAAATGGTAGCACATGGAATTCGAGTTATTCTTAGTCCTGTGAAAGTTTCACGGTAGGAGTCAATAAAGCGCAAATGGGACACACCATCGTGAGAGCTCATGCACCGCCTGGGGCCTCCTCCCGAAGCACTTGTCGCCTCTGCGACACAGGTTTCTGGATTCCCAGGTGCACGTGACACAGAGACCTTGTCATGAACCGGATCCATCTCAGCCATGCTGTGCAAGGGCTCTCTGGCTGACACCTAAGGCTTGCACTGTGTTAGGTAGTCTGTGGGATTCTTTTCTTTTCTTTTCTTTTCTTTTCTTTTCTTTTCTTTTCTTTTCTTTTCTTTTCTTTTCTTTTCTTTTCTTTTCTTTTCTTTTCTTTTCTTTTCCTTTTTCTTTTTTTGGTTTTTGACTTAGGCATACATTGGGGAATCATTAAGTCAGTATATCCATCACCCTATGTTTTATCATTTTTTCTTTTTTTGGTAAGTACATTCAACTTTTTCTTCCCATGACTTGAGATATAGCAACTTTGTGTGGTTCAGCAAACAGGCCCTGCCCCACCTCTGCGTGGGTCTCCCCAACTTGCTTATCACTATTCTCTTCTCAGCTTCTGTGAGATCAAAGTATTTATACTGCACAAATAACTGAGATTGTGTAAACTTATTTTTCTGTTCCTGACTTACTGTCATTAATACAATGTCTTATAAATACCAGCAGGTAATCACACATGACAGGATTTTGTGCTTACACAAATAAAAGTGTGGATTTCTTTCTTATTAAAAAGCATAATTTAATTATAAGCTTTGTGGCTATTTTCCATCAAATAACAGACTAATATGTTTTATCCCAAGGTGCACCCCTTCTTGTGAACACAAGTAGTGCATCTGCCATGTTCACAGATTTTCACCTAGCTTTTCCAGTAGAAAGATATGTTTTTTTTTAAGTTGAATTCTTTATTGGTACATTTTATATACAACTCACAATCACACACTACATTGGGGAATTTGTACCGGTATATGACACGAGTTAATTCTCATTTTTACCCATCCCTACCCACCCACAAGTAGAAAGTCATGTTAATAGTATCCCCCAGATTCTGAACACTTTCAGGCTTCTGAATTCTTTTCAAAGTTCCACTGTTCTGCTCTGCTTCTTTTGTGATTCTTCCATCAAAATAGCCTCTTTCCCTTCTCAGCCTGTTTTACCACTACTGTCATTATACAACATCACAAAGAGAATTTTATCACACATTAAAAGCATTTAGTGTTTTACATTACCTAAAAGGTGAATGACCACAAAATAACTCCATATTTGCCTTTCTCCTCGTTTTGGTTTAGGTTGTACAAATCTTCTCTTTATGTAATGGTTGTCAAAATAATAAGTAAACTGCAATTTTACCTGAGGCTTTTACTCCGTTCCAAATTTGAATAAGCATCTTCAGGTGATGCTAACAGGGTACGATAATTGAGAATCGTTGCAGAATCAGAGTGTGGAAAAATGCATGTGATTAGAAATGAAGAATTTGCTTTTCTCTTTGCAATGTGAATGTGTTTGTAAACTAAGTTATGGAGCATCTTCCTTGCCACTGTGTGTATGGTTTGTTCCAGGCACATCACATTAAAAATCCAGTTAATGATAAAATTGTCTTAATGGATCACGGTCGTAGAACCTAGGTAGCTATGAATGCTTTTAATATCTGCTCTATCATGCAATTAATAAATTGATACTTTACTGTCAGAGAAAATCTATCCAAGTATAATCTGAAAGCTCAGACACACTGTCCATCTTCATTAAGGCAGTTCAGCTTGGAAAATTTCCCATCCCGAACTAATTTCTTATTAGTGTGGGAGGAGTTTTTCTATGCTGCTCCAATCTAAAAGTTGCAGCGAGCAAAACTCATTATATCACTCTAGCCACATTTTTTCTAAAATACTTCCCATTTGAATTATTTGCTTAGAAAGTTGTGTTCATTACTTTAATGGCTGTTGTAGAATTTATTCTTCCATTTCTTTGTTTTTTTTTCCTTCTAGCTAGAACTCTTCTGAAAAATAATCTTGGATGAGCTTCATTCCAGCTACTGCATTCAGCGTTCTGAAACAGAATTCGCAGAGTCAGGGGACATGACACACTGGTGCCATGTATGGTTGTAAAAATCAGGAAAGCAATAGCAATTAAACATCACGTGTTTTACATTAATGAAGATGAATGAGAAGTTGAGGCTTTGGCACAATTTCTCTGGAATGAAGAGGTACAATGGACGAAATATAAGAAATACGCCATTATCTTGCTATTTTAAAGGATTATTTTGCATTGGGTAGATGATTGGGCCAAAGGTTTTTTTCATTCCTTTCTGAAATAAAGTTCAGAGAATCCATGAAACATAACAATTATTATTAATGAGCTTGTTTGTCATTTCTAAATATTTTTTCTAGAGGTCCTTTTCACTCAGTTACTACCAAGATGGATTTCTTTTTTCCTGTAGCAACATTTTTAGATTAGGTTCTCTTCATTTCTCCCTGGGAATGTCTCTCAACATGCTTGATCTTGGCCAGCCTGACTTCTGTCTGTCTCACAGTTGACACTGTTGTACTTCTACAAAGAGACTCCACTCATACACCTGTCAACCTCTAGTGCAGTGGTGACCTACCTATGGCACATGTTTTGCTTTTAGGATAAAGAATGTTAATGTACGAGTTGTTTATTTCTAAACTAAAACCTCAGTGTTCAGGTTTAATTGGAGTGCTGGTGCTCTGTGACAAATACAGTGGACTTGAGGTTGTAGTTTGGGCACTCCTGTCTAAAAGGCTTGCCATCCCTGTTCTAGAGGTGCAACCCCTGCTTCATGGAGAACAGCGCCCAAACTCCCGGATGTGGAATAAGACTCCTAAATACGTGCCCTAACCAGGTTTTACCCTCTCATGACTTCTGTTTTCTCCACCATCCTCTGTTCATGTCATGCAAGTTTATGGACCTGGTCAGCAGAGGTTTTTTTTTTTTTTTTTTCTCTCTTCTTAACATACCTGCACCCTTCTCTTATTCTTTCATGATTTTAAATCCAGCGCGAATGTTATTCCCTCTTCAGTATATCTTGTTAATGTTCAAGACAAAAAGTGAAAGTTGAGCTTCCTTGCCATGTTTCTAAGCACTTTTGCCTCCTTTCATGCCATCTATATTTTCTTGGTTTCACATGTTAAGTTAAAAATGTAGGTGATCACACCATGCACAATATAATGACATTAATTCAAATTTAACAATATTTTAAAAATACTATGGAGGGATATTTGGGCTTATTTTATTGTAAGGAAATGAAAAAAATGTGTATATGTTGCTTAGTTTTAAATAGTTGTGAATTGATTCAAACTAATCTTGGCAATTCATATTCTTTGTGTAATTTGCCTCATATCTTTGAGATTTAAATTATGTAAAATCATATATTATAGGTAATTTTCAGAAAATCATGCATTTTCAGACACTTATTTTATGACTGCCTTGATTTTTCCTTATATATGTGTATTTTTAGGTTGTATCTCTTGCTAAATGATATCATGGTTTAAACATCCATGATAACATACAGTGGCTACTAAAAACACCTAACATATAGTAGGTAGTTGGTAACATATACTGAATTTAATTTAATTAGTCACATTATGGAAATGTTAATTTGCAGGTTCATATAAATATTCTAAAGTATTTTTTGCAAAATGAATTATTTTGCATGATGTGTTGCCTCTTAAATGCATTTTACTTATTTATATGGAACTTTTGGCAGACAATTCTGATTTTCTAATCAAAATAAAAATTCAGAAGAAAATTTTATTTACTTTTAGGCAAATCATCTTTTCTGAAAACATCAAAGAAATTATCTATTTTTGAAAGGGGCCTAATTTTGACACCTCAGGCTTTTCTTATTTAAATTAATATTTTAATTAATATTACAATTTTAATAATTTACAACATTTTTGTATCTAAGTGATAATAGTGGATTTATGAAACAAAGCGTAAAAAGCTTTTAATTTAATGATTTTTTTGACAGCACTTCTAAACTCCTTTTTAATTAGATGCTATATTACACCGATGCTTCTATTTTCCTATATTTCTTTGCAGGGACTCTCATATGCCAATTTGTATGCTTGGTGTTCAATGAATCCTTACAATACATTTTGGTTCTGGGTGCAGAAAATTAATCTGTTCCAAGATTTAGGGGAAGATGGCCAGGGTCACATTTATCATCTGATGCACAAAAGAAGCAAAATTTCTCCTAACACTTCCGTTTCCAAACTGAAATGATCGCAAACAGAAGCAGCTACGAATCGAGGCATTACTGTGTCTATCAGGAAGTGGAGAATCTGTAAAGCAAGGTTTAGTTTAACTATGTGTGTATCATTATCTAGTGCTTGCTTTCTCCATTCGCAACCCTCCACTCCACTCCTCCTCTCTCCATTAATTAATTAGTTCCCTTCTTCTCACTTTATGATCATTCAGGCCATTCGGATTTTCTGTCTGAATCACACACAGAAAAATCATTTATTTGTAAATTTGCATTTACATGAGTTTTGGGATAAGCTTCTTTCGCTCTTCTCTACACTGTGAAACCTACATCAGCTTTGTGATTTATCTCCAACGTGACTTCTTTATGAAACATGCTTTCACTCAGCATGGTGAGGTAACTGCCTTTGCCTACAAATATTACATTTTATCTCTGGGGAAGTTTATGTTTTGAGTGTAATTCTGTGTTTGTAATTTACCTCCAGAAGGTAAGTCTCCGAGAGCAAGAGCTTTGTATTAGATATTTGCAATTTGATTGTGCACGGAAATCAGTAAGAGTTTGCTTTCAGGATGGAAATTGGCTTCCTCTTTACTGGCCCACAGTGTGCTATGCAGTAACCATGCTGAGTAGATCTCTTCCCACAGGGTGGAACTAGTCTCGCTGCTGCTGTTTTCACCCGGCCACTGTTGTGTGAAACACCAGTTCCAGTCTTCCCTGGCGGCCACAGTCCTTTCACAGACCCAGGCAGTAGTGGGGAAGGAAGGCTCGGACAGGGCTTCGCTCAGTCATTTTGGGCTTCTATAAACTCTGGTTTCTTAGCTTGAAAGTGCAGTACTCCGGTTCGTGAAGATTCATAGACGCTAGCTCTTATCACCTGATTACTTTGCAAAGGCCTTACACTTTAATAAAGTCCCACTGAGGATCAGCATTTTAATGTGGAAACTTTGCAGATAAAAACAGTCAGTACTGAGAGGACTTCTGCACTTGGATGGCCCCATCTGGCGTCAAAGATCACACATGCCACACAGCTCTCAGACAAGTCCAGTGTTCTCCACACACCATCACTTGCTCATTATTTCAATCATTCTTTTGTCCTTTTAAATATCTCTAATAGCTTTTATGTAGGATGTTCCTACTCTATTCTGAATTGTTACCTAGCATGCAAAATCACAGTTGGCTGTACATGTTTTTTAAATTTTCAGACAAACATAAATGATAGCATGCTTCATTTTTCAGCAGATTGTCTGCCTTTATTTTCGGTTCATCCTGAAAGTCTCTTTAAGCCTTCTGGGCTCAAGTGCCAACTTCACCTAATCTTTGAAACTTGTTTACTGCTGTTGATAATGACACTGGGATTTATATGTTTTTTTTTAGACAGTGGATGGGATTCACAAATCACCTTTAGGTTCCTGGAGTAATGGGCAAACCTTTATTGCATTTTCTCTCTTGACATCAGCAATTGGCTGATGCCAATATTCTATTGCCTTCTTTTAAATTAAACTCTGCATTTTGTGCTGCCACGTGGAACCACTTTAGCAAAATGGAGAGGCTGTGTGAGATGCTGTTTGATGAAAAACTAGGAGAATGGTGTGAATAAGGATGAAATGTTTGCTTTGGTGAGATTTCTTGCCAAGTCAATATAGAACAACTTAAAAACATAAAGAAAAATTTTGATAATACACCTTTTATTTTGCTTTATCTTCCTAGGCAACAGAATATTGGCAATCTAAATGACATTTTAATGTGATTTGAAAAACTACATTATGACATACTATCCCTCTTGTATTTAATATTTCAAAGGGCTAAAGTGATTTAAACTTATAATCAAGTGTTCAGAATCAATTTTCTTAGAAATTCAGCCCAACAAAAACGAATTCTTTGGAACATACTACAAAAGATAATTTGGATTTCTTTTTTTTTTTTTTAGGTCTTTACTGTTTTTTAAAATTTTCAGAGTGGAATTTCTACTACCACTTACACACTATTGGAGGAAGTGTTGGCAATTGATCTTCCTAGATAGTTAGAAAAAAAAGAAATCAGTTTCCCTTAATTACTGTTTAAATATTTAACTTTTGTATACATAGCAGTGAGAACCAATAATTCTCATCTTACAAAAATGTCTTTAAATTTCCATTTTAAAGTACATGTTTTTGTAACACGTAAGGGACGTTAAGCATGGCCAAAATAAAAACTGTTGTTTTGCTTGAACCATATCTCAGATAATACCTGAGCGCGGTTTCATCCACCTCATTGTCCAGTGGAACTGGTGCTCACTGTACTGGGTGCACAGTGCCAGGGGAAGCTCCCAGGGCAACAGAAGTGATAGGTGAGGGGTCAGGGTCCTTTGGGGCTTCACAGGAGGGAGGGGAGGCAGAACAGGAGCAAAAGCAAAGCTTGAGGAAACAGTCAGGCAGACAGCATCAGAAGAGGACGAAAGAGAAAATAGACTCTTCCTGCTATAAAGGGAGTTTGAGGAAACACCATAGTGAGTTCAGAACCTACTCCAGTAATTAACAGCCATAACAAAAGTGATGATCATAATTATGCCACCATTAAGAGAAAAATCAGGGGACTCCATGAGCTATTTACATTCAGTCCTTCCGCTGCCCTCCTGGGATGGGCATAAGTAAAAGACAAAAGAACGGAGTCTTCTAGAGATGAACTTTTTTTTTCCTGTCCAAATAAAGAGCATTATAATTATAGAAGCTGGTGTTCCATTGTATTCCTTTAAGCCCCTGAGGAGTGAGAGACAGAAAAAATGCACAAGCAAATTTTTAACTGTACTAGAGTGTAAACTACACATAGAATCTCAAGAAACTAAACAACTTAGATTTTTGATAAAGAAGAAATTATGCACAAACTGGTCAATTTGTGATTTGGGGACATTCTAAGCATCCTTTACAATTTGTTTCACTTATTTACTTATTTGGATAATTTTTTAATCAACATGTGATTCATGAACCACCATGTGACATTTTGATTCAGGTATACCCTACATACTGATCAAGTCAGGGTGTTTGGCATACCCATCACTTGATCTTGGGTCATTTCTTTCTGGTGAATATATTTAAAATTCTTAACTGCTTTGAGATAAGTATTATTGTGGACTATATTCACTCTGCTATGACACACAACACAAAGATTTATTCTTTTTTGGGGGGTGGTGCCAGGGGAACTGAGGCCCTTGTGCTTCCAAGGTAGGTGCAGTACCACTTTAGCTAAATCCCCGGTCCCACCAGAATTTATTCTTAAAGTTAATAAATGTACGCACTGACTGGTCTCTCTCTCCACACCTCGTCTTACCTCTCTGGTGCCAAGGAACCACTCTTTTACTCTCCATTTCCATGAGATTAACTTTTAGAATTTAGTAACATGAGTAGATATAATGCTTGTGCCACAAAAGTAGAATCAAAAATGAAAGAACAATATGTTAAACTGATAATTTAATGCATCTTTTAAAAAAATAATTTTGGGGCCAGAGATTTAGCTCAGTAGTTCTGGCACCTGCCTTGGCAAGCACAAGGTCTTCAATTCCATCCGGGTAACCACATACAATGCTGGGCGTGACTCACACCCACCAGCAATCAGCACCACATTCCACAGTGCCAGGCATGGTGGCTCATGCCTGTCATCCCAGCATTCAGGAGGCAGAGGCAGGAGGATTGTTCTGAGTTCAAGGCTTGCCTGAGCTCAGGGCCAGCCTGCACTACAAAGCAAGAACCTGTCTCAAAAAAGAATAATAATAATAATTTGGGAAAGTTTATGATTAGTGAAATAATAAACACATTTTAGATCATCTAGTCGAGGATCACCCCATTTCCTTTCACTTCCTCATAGGTCAGGAATACAAATCTGGTGGAATTAGTGGAAAGTACCACAATATCATTTGTGATTTAAATTTAGGAGGGTATGCACTGAAATTTCATTAAAATTTAAGGATAGCTTCAGTTTTCACAGGCTAAGGAACCATCTGACCAGTGCATCTCTCAAGAGTCTCCTTTTTCTTCACCAACCCAGAGGTCTGAAATGACAGCTCTTCTCTGATAGGAGCATAATCATGGTCGATGTTTCCAAATCTCATTTTATAAGATTTCAATGGAATTATTAGTACTATCTCTGAAAAACAGAAAATGAAAATATGATAGCGTGTAACTTTTTTTTTACTAAAAATATATTTGCTACACTTAAATATGATTTTTGAAATATGAATGTCTTTATGTTTATACCTTGGTTCCACTTGAAAAGATGGATTTGCGGGGAGGAAGAATAAAATTCTGTGCTTGTTAACCAGACTGAAATATTTCAGGTCTCATGGGCTTGTTTTCTTACTGTTGATTAAGAAGATGAGTTTGTTCAGAGGTATTTGAAGTCATTTCAAATCCTTTTCATAGTGATTTAATTGATTTTAACAGCAGGACTAATGGTATCTACTAACTTGTATAAAGAATTGCTTTATTCAATATGCTTTTGAAGTCTAGATCCTTCCTGTTGTTAGTTCTGTCATCTTTGTTTACTCTGAATTTATCCCTAGTCATTCACCCAGTTTTTATCTCCTTTAAAACTCTTACTATAATTTAACTTAAAATAGCCCAACTTTTCTAAATTTTGAAGTTAATAGAACATTTATAATTTTTTCTACATGCCACAAAGTATAAGGTCATGTATTAAAGTTTTCTATTAAGTGGATTTATTCTGTGTGTAGCACAACTATAATATCAAACTTATGTCACTTTTATTTTGAATATTTAATACACACAGAATATAGAATTTTACTTTACTTTTTGAATGCCATCAGAATTAATGTGATAGTTCCTTTAAATTTCAGCCACCTTAATTATTCAGCAAGAAATTTAGTTTTTCATGACTCAACTTCTTAACCTCTAAAGTTTGTGTTTTTGTTGTTGCTCTTATAACTTTGTAACTTAACTTGCAAATATCACCTAAAGACATTACTTGT
Source organism: Thryonomys swinderianus (assembly GCA_004025085.1). Classification (NCBI taxonomy): domain Eukaryota; kingdom Metazoa; phylum Chordata; class Mammalia; order Rodentia; family Thryonomyidae; genus Thryonomys; species Thryonomys swinderianus. The sequence continues at coordinate 18,016 of PVIC010021442.1, forward strand.
GGACTCAAATATGCATGTATTTCAAATATATAGAAAAAGTTTATGCTAGGAGATTGTAAAAACAAATCTCTGAATCAGTGAACTAATAAACAAGCTGCTGAGTGTGGTGGCTCACGCCTGTAATCCTGATGTAGGAGAGTTAAGGCCTAACTCCCCACCTGAAACGGGAGTTCGTGTTCTCTAAAAATCGAAGAATGCATTTTAGGAACGACAGAGGTTTGAGCAGGAAAATTTTATTGAGAGAAAGCTTCTGCCTTAAGAGAGACAGAAGGGGGGAACCTGGAAGGTGGGTAACCCCCCTAGCTCATTTTTCAGAGGGCTTTTATGGAGCAAAGCCATGAGGTGAGGCGGGTCTGAAATAGGGGGCTACCAATAAGATTTAAAAAAAGCGGACGGTTACAATTGACCAATGAGCACAGTGGGGAATTAACAATTAGACAGGAATTTTTGACTCTCTTTTCCGGGAGGTGGGTTAAAGTCTCACCCCTCCACTCCAGGAGGATGGCGCCTTCTTTAGAATATCTGATGGCTGCCTATTTGGGATATCAATGACAGCTATTTATCCTGCCTGGGTGGGATAGCTTTTTTCTGGCAACATTAACCTCCAAGTTGGTTTTCTTTGTTCCCTTTCAAGGTCCAGTCCTATCTATCTGCCTACATATGTCTACTGGCTTTTCTACCTATAATAATCCCAGCACTCAAGAGGCAGAGGCAGGAGGATTGCTGAGTTCAAGGTTTTCCTGGGCTATATAGTGAGCTCAGAGCCAGCCTGAACTACAAACTGAGGCCCTGTCTCAACAAACAAACAAACAAACAAACAAAAAAGAAAACAAAAAAAGTTAAAGAGGCATTTACTGCAATGCTCAACATCGTGTTCGCAGATGGAACTTCCTGTTCCTACGCAACTCTAATTTACCCCCACCAAACACACTGGGTCCATCACTTCCTGCCTACTCATTTCTTCAGCCTGAGGAATGGTATGAGATCCACATTTTCAAATTTTACATATGGGTGAAATCAGATGGTATTACCCATTGTGAACTGCCAGTTGCACTCATCTCGTCAGAAAGGATTTGTTCATGCTAATGAATAAGTAGCACTCCTTTGTGCATAGGTACACAGATTGGGTTTGTTTTCAGTATCCATTCATGAGTTGATGAATAAATATGTGAGCCAGTTCTTAGCTGTTGAAAACGGTGCTGAGGTGGACTTCAGAGGCGTATCATGATGGAATGGTTTCATTTCATTTGGGGAACTAGCCAGAGGTGGGATTGTGGGGTCAAATGTGAGTTTTACTTCCTGTTTTTGAGGAACTCTACACTGTGTCCTGTAGTGGGAGCCAGATATCATGTACGCATCCACTGTGCGCACTTTCCTTTATCTTCACATCCACCCTCTGCGCCTTAGCCTTTGTACTTTTTTTTTGAGACAGGGTCTCACTTTGTAGTTCAGGCTGGCCCTCAGCTCACTATGTAGCCCAGGCAAGCCTCAAACTCAGCAATACTCCTGCCTCTGCCTCCTGAGTGCTGGGATTACAGGCATGAGCCACCACGCCTGGCACTGTGGTATGTGGCATGTGGTACTGATTGCTGGTGGGCGTGAGTCACCACATCCAACATTGTATGTGGTGACCGGGGATCGAACTCAGGACCTTGCGCTTGTGAGGCAGGTGCTGGAAACACTGAGCTAAATCTCCAGCCCGAACCTTTGTACTTTTGATAGTAGCCATTCAGACTGGGCTGGGATGATACACATCTGGAGTGTTTATGCACATTTGTCTGAGGGATACTGACATCGACCCCGTTTATGCACCTATTAGTGACCTGTATGTCTTCCAGGAGAAATACCTACTTATATCCAGTGCTTACTTCTTTCTAAGTTTTACATTTATTGGTACATTCATAGTACACCGTGATTACATCATTTATGGGGAGTAGGTACGTGCACATAAAACGTCACAGTTCTTTATGGGTTCCTTTCTCTTCCTCGCTCTTCCATCTCTTTGTAAAATCTACCACCCTATCTTCTATCAGGACATTTATTTTGCACATTTGTATCATTAGCTTCTTGTGCAAGAGAAACCATGTAGTATCTAAGCTTGTGTTTGGCTTATTTCATTTGATATTATAGTTTTGAGGCTCAATTTTTTCACATATGACTCAAGATTATCAGTCTGTGCAGTGTAGTCCTCCTTTGTGCTTCAATACTGCATGACGTTTTCTTCATCTCTCGTCTCTTGATAGACATGTATCTTTTTTCAAGATTTAGCTACTATAAACATGAGTGTCCACACGGCACTGTACTATGAAGTCTAACTCTTTCATAAAGATACATAGGGAATAGCTGGCCCAAATGGAATGTCTGTTTTTTTATTTTGAATTTTTATTGACTTGGTTGAATTTCTCATATTTTCTCATCACTAGTCTTGTCAGGTGTGTCGTTTGAAAATATTTTCTCCTGTTGTCTTGATACTGTAGAACAATTATAGCCTGATATCATTCCATTTGCCTCCTTAAGCATTTATTTCCTGTACTTCCAAGTTTTGTGTAGATCAATTTTAGTTTGCTGTAATACTATTTTTTCTATTTTTATTCCTGTTTTATATTTAGGATATTCAAGTTTTATATTTAGGATATTTCAAGTTTTATTTTTAGGATATTTTACATCCTAAATATACCTTCAAGTTTTATATTTAGGATATTAATTCATTTTAGTAAATGGTAAAAAACAGGCTTCTAATATATTTTTTCTTCACAAGGTGTACTGTTTTCCACTATAAATTAGTAAGAACACTGTCGTTTCTCCTGCTCATGTTTCTTAGAGCCTTTGTCAGAGTAGAGGTCTGAACATCATGGGATTACTTCTAGGTTCTCCACTCCTTGTTTGCTTTTTGCCTGATGTCACGCTGACTTAGCTTCTGTAGGCTTGTGGCACATTTTGAAGTGAGGTAGTATCAAGCCTGTGGTTTCGTTCTTTCAGTTATCTTCAAGTCTGTTTTACACACAAGGAATACGTTCCTTTCTAAAGAGATGTAATAATGGATTCTTCTAAAGTATGCATGTATACTTTGCAGCTAAAGTATTGAGAAATATATCCTTCACATTACAGATTATCCATAAGCATTGTAAAAACAATAACATATCAACGGTATAAAACGGTAAATACAAAACCAGGGTCGCTCAGTTACTGCCTGGTTAAAGGCTTCTTGGAACAGTTTAATACACAGAATATACTATACAGACTTAGCTGTTCTCTCTTTTTTATTTTTAACTTTAGTTAACTGCCCAATGCTTTTCAAAACTAGTAACAGCAAAAATATATCTTCACATTTCTTTTTTTCAATTTATATCATTTTTAAATTGATTTTATTGGTACATTTATATACACATTGTGATCACAATTGACACTGAAAATCTGAACCAGCACATGACATTTCTTGATTTAGTCTGTGCATCTGAATATATTTATAGGTCAATCATGCTGTAAAATCTGGGGATTTGATATTAAGCCTCAGCTCAAAGCTTCATTAGTGTTTAATGTAATGACATCCTCTGTCTCCCTGTCTGCTCCTTGCCAGACTGAAATGCATTTTTAGGAAAAAAAAACTCAGGTGATAAAAGAGTCCTCAGCGATGCTTCTTTTACTAAGTACAAGAAAATCTAAAACTAGGATCTTCAGCTTCTGTCACAGAGATAGAATTAATTGTGGAGTATAACTTTTGGACCTATAGATTGTAGTCATTCAGGATTAAGTCTATGCTGTTTATATCATGCAAATATTAACAGCAATAATTTAAAGTCACAGAAGTCAATGTGGTCTTACCCGAGAAAGCTTCTACACTACGTTTTCAAGCACACGAAGTATGTCTTTGGTTTTGTCTTCTTGATGTAGTTGAGTGTGGTCTCAATGGCCAGTGGCACAAATTTACCATGCAGAGTCGCGTATCTCTCCGCCTTCCTCCATTCCCTGTGTTGTCTCTCGACCCTCTGCCTCCCCTTCACCATTTCTTTCCTTCTTCCTTCCTCCTGCTCTACATTTATCTCATCATGTACTCTAATAGACGTTTTTTGTTCACTTCTGATTATATAGAAGGGAAAGGATAACATAAGAAGGGATAGTTTTGTATTTCTTATTTCAATTCTTGTAGAGATTTTTATTTTTGTTTATTTAGATCTTGTGCACATTATGTAGTATAATGATAAAGATGTATAATGGAAACACATCCCATTTCTGAGGTTAAAAATATGGCATTCATACAGGTATAATTACATGATATTTTTATCAAAAAATTGTAATAAGTTTAATACTTTTTATTCTGTGGTATGATATAAATATAATAACAAGTATTAAAGCTAGTAGGTATTCTTTGCATCAGTAGATGTAATGTTTCCTTTATCAGTTAGTCTACCCAGATTTTATTAAAGGAAATAAATTAAGTCACTTTCATACATTTCTACATTATAGTGTCAATAAAAGACACTTCAAAGGTACAATTAGGCTTAGCAGAATTAAGAATATGTCTTGAAAATGTGGAAATAAAAAGAGAAACAAACCTTCCCAAATCCGTAACTCACGTACAAATTGCTGAATGAAATCTGAAAGTAGACAGAGACTGGGGAGGGGGGGTGACATTCTGACTGATTTCTGCCTGGATAACTGGATGCCACGACAAAATAGCAGACCAAATGCCAGTCAGAAAAATAAAATGTGAATTGAAATTTTAAAAGGAGTATTTTTTTAAAAATTGGAGTAAGATGAGAACGTTTTAGAGAAATAAATTTGTAAAGTTTAATGTTATGAGCACAGGGATGTAAGAAACAATAAATATGCTTTTCAAGGACAAATAAAATCATGGTTGACAGAAACAAAATAGCAAGTAAGGAAATGTGATTTGAACTGCAAAATAAAAGTCTGAATATAAAAATGATATGACAATATTTTCTTAAAAACTGGCGTTTTAACCCCCCCCAAATTTGACATAGAATTTTAAATGTACACAGAAGAGATGTACAAGTAATAGTACTAAAATAGAGAGTGAGCCAAGGATGTAGCTCAGTGGTGCCACTCTTGCCTGGCAAATGCAAGGTCGTGAATTCAATCACCAGTACTGCACAATAAATAAACACCTAAATAAACAGCTAAACACATAAATAAATAAATAATCAAACAGAAGATAATTATCTATACTGCTATAAGATTCCAAGTCGTATGATATATACAGAGCAATCAGAATGCAGTTCAGAGCACTGGAAAAGGAAGTGGGAAGAGGAAAGGTAGAAATGGAAAATATAGGGTCAAGGTGTCAAGCAAGATGCGGGGAACAGGAACTGGACTGCATGAAGCTCAAACTATGAAACGTGAACATGAATAATGAAGTGTGATAAGGATGAGTCTAGTGCAGATTTTGAGTCTAAGAAAGTGTATTTTCAACTGCAGAGAAACGAAGTATAATAAAAGTCAGTGGAATTCTACAAAGAGGCTAGTTAAGAAGCTAGTGTGCATGAAGAATTATCTGGAACTTTGACTTCTAAGGTCAAAATAATATCTCCCAATTATTTAATATAAATGCACAATAATTTATTCTGGGAGAGGCTTCCTAAATGATTGGTTAATATAATCCCAAGTAGAAAAATCAGTGTCAAACTCATGACTATAAATCAGTAAATTAGCATATTTAGAAACAATTCTTAATAGTAAAAACTAAACAAATAAATAATAACTAGCAAATAAACATCTCTACAAGTTGATGTAAAATAGATGTGCTTTGTGATTCTTCAAAGGAGCTGAATCAATAGAAAAAAATATATATATGTAATTATCCAGAAGACTTTGTCACACGGGGATGAGGGCATCAAAGGCGGGACGGTTCATGGACAGCATGGTGATCAAGAGGACCTGGGGATCGTGCAGCCAGGAAGCTGGAGCCAAAGAATAAGAGATCAGCAATATAGTACCTGTCCCAGGTCAAAGGCTGAGAAGTTCACTGGCATCGTCAGTGTGACTGGAAGCACTGGAGACCAGGAGTGGACATTTGAGGATAATTTGACTTTAGTAGGTTTCTTCAGTTTTGGAAGACATAGTGACTTTTTTTCTTTCCTCACAGAATGAGTGTTAGATGCTCCCGTGTAGATCTAACATAACCTTACATCAAATCAACACATCTGCTTGACACAAATGAAGCGTGAGAGAGGATCCATGAGCATGATATGAACCCATCTTACCATTTCCCACGCCATTCAGCTAACATCATGGAATAGCACAGTCACAGCAATAGAAGAAAGAGGTACTAACCTTCAGAGATGAAAGACAAACACCGAAGAAGCAGAATATAATCACTAGGTGGCATTTACGTTGTCCTGTCTCCCAAGTGTGAATAAAACATGGTTCTAACCGCACAAGTTTTTTATACTGTTTCAATCAGGTGCATATAATTCTTGCTTTTAATTACAATTTAGATTTGAAAATGTAAGCCTACCACCAAGAAGTACATTGTGAGCCTGATCAACTCATTACCAGATGTAATAGATTTCCCCACTGTATTACGGCTTTGATCTGAAATGGCCCCCAAAGTCTCTTGTTCCTGTTAGATGATTGGTGTGTAAGAGCAGCATATTCATTATGGATCCATTCATTGGTGGATTCCGTAGCTAAATGTGCTCTTAGGAGGTCGGAGATGGTTGCAGATCACTTCTGATCTGAGCTGGAAGCCTGTAAAGTGGAACCTTGATTGACAAACTCAGTTTATTCCCAAGGGCTTATTGTAGCTCAGGTTGATCAAGGAAGGCTCATGTTCCTCTACACGGTCTTCAAAGTCTCTCTCCTGTGTACAAGCTGATCTGCGTCCTTAGAATGACACTGGCTCAGGTTTTCTCATTTATTCTGACACAGCAAACAATATTGTAGTGTTCCTTTGTTTACAGGTTAAATCTCTATGGGTTCAATCTCTGAGACCATCTGGAAGCACAAGCAGTAAGCATTTGAGTCATGATTCAAGAGGTTGGTTCTAAGTTAAAACTAGAACCAGGTTCTGGTCATAACCCAAATTGTTCATGTATCAGACCAGTCATAGTCTAGTACTTGATCCTTCTCTCCAGCTCCTCACTTCTGTCTGTCTGCTGGCTACCATGGGTCGAACAACCTTCCTCCTCCGCGGCTCTCTGCCACGACACTTCTGCTTTTGAGCAAACCACGCATGGGCTGAGACGGCGAGGAAGCCACAGCGGAGCAAGACCTCCAGATGCCGGGACCAAAGTCGGTCTTTTCTCCTCCAGGTGGACTTTCTCAAGGGTTTGTCAAAGCAGGGGGAAGCCAATGCACAGTTCAAATCAGAGGGATACTGGGGATCTTTGTTTACATTTTGGATAAATAGAAAAGAAATATACCTTGCATTTACTTTTCAAGTTAACATTAAAGTATAAAATTAAAAAAGAGGGCCGGAGGGTTAGCTCAGTGGTTCCGGCGCCTGCCTCGCAAGCGCAAGGTCCTGAGTTCGATCCCGGTGACCATATATAATGCTGGGCGTGGAAACACACCCACCAACAATCAACACCGCATACCACAATGCCGGACATGGTGGCTCACGCCTGTAATCCCAGCACTCGGGAGGCAGAGACAGGAGGATTGCTGAGTTCGCGGCGGCTTGCCTGGGCACCATAGTGAGCTCAGGGCCAGCCTGAACTACAAAAGCGAGACCCTGTCTCAAAAAAAAAAAAAAAAATTAAAAAAGAATACAAAAAGCAAGCATGAAAGTGTGAGAAGGGTTAAAAAGCAAATGTAAGATACATAGATGTTAGAAATGTTTCCTAAAACTGTAAGTATCAAATACTGGACCAATATATTATTTATCTTTAAAATAATATTTTATTGTTAAGAAAATGTGCCTACTACATTTGAAAAATATGTTTTAAATATTTTCCTTATTTTAAAACAGTTAAAATGAAAAATCTATCTTACATTTCATAAAGTGGAAATTCATTTTATTATGCAATAAAAATCAGTTCAATGGAACAATTCTCATTATGTATTTCCTTTGAGTCTCACAATTAAAAATTTAAAAATTGGCTTTTTCAAGAATTGTGACACAAATGGGATCGCTTTCCGTGTGCAGAAATAAAATGTGAAGCAATCCAGCATGTGTGTGTAAAGCCCTAATCTTTCACTGAGGGGAGCTAAATATTTGCAAAATTATAACAGACATAAAATAAAAGCGTTGTAAGTAGTTGGCGGAGGGAAACAAATGAGGCCACAGTGCAAGACTGTCGGCAAAAGCAGGCCTGACTGAGAGGAGGCCACGGTGCCGACATGGTGCTTGGTCGAGATGAAGGACATTACTAAGTGTGAGGAGTCTCTTTAAAAGAGGAATATTATTTTTACATGGTTTAATGAGATGAGAATTGCAAGTGTTGATTCCTTTAGCGTTTTACAATAAAGAAAAGAAAAATCAAAAGTAACAAACAAACAAACAAAAACCAAAGTTTGGGTTGTTTCTTGAGGGGAAGATAAAAAATTTTAGCTGGGCGTGGTGGCTCACACCTGTAATCCTAGCACTCAGGAAGCAGAGGCAGGAGGATTGCTGTGAGTTCAAGGATTGCCTGGGCTACATAGTGAGCTCAGGGCCAGCCTGAACTACAAAGTGAAACCCTATCTCAAAGAAAATTTTAAAAAATTTAAAAATATATTAAGAAAGAACTTTAGCTTGTTTACCTTTGTAACCAAGGCTAAGTAATACTAAGCTCAAATCTATTTTCATTTGCTTACGCCAAAAATACTTAAAGTTTGTGTATCTCTTTACCTAGTGGAAAAGCAATACTGAAAAGTGGCAAATGAGTTTAATTTTTGTTTTAGGAAATATTTCTCCTGGGAATTAATTATAAACCAGCAACATTACTTTATCAAAATTAACAGGTTCTTCACCAAGATTCCTTCAAGACCTGCACCAATCTTAAAGTTAGAGTAAATAATGTGCAGCCAACGCTCCCACATGTAAATTCCACCATAAAATCAGTCTTAGACACAGAGCCATGCTGTGCTAAACCGCGTTACATTCAATATGTGAAGATTTAATGAACTCAGGTTTGCTTGTTAAATAGGCTTTTCTTAATGCCTTATAGAGAATGGACTTTTGATAATGATGAAGCAAGATAAATTATCTTGTTGGTAACTTTATTACCCAAACCTCTGTACTTTAAAAATCATTACAAAATAAGAAGACAAACCAAATAATGTTTCATGTATACTTTCGTGCTATTTTAATAGCTTCTTTCAAGATTGAAAAGTTATTGAGGATATAAATCATTAAAATTATGAGTTTCTTCAGTATATGCCTCGCTGTTAGGAAATGAGGAAAATTAATATCAGGACGTGATAGAAAAATATGAAAGCAGTGAAAGGAAAAAAAAAAGACTTTATAGATGTGGCTGCTTATGTGTTGAAGGGTTTCCAAAAGTACTACCTTATTTTATAATCCCTATGATCAACATACATAGATATCATATACCATTTTACAAAGTAACATATTTTAAATTTTATATTTTACATGATATTTATATTAGTAGTTTTTTCAGTGCTGTTATGATTACCTGAAATAGCCAGATGTATAAAGAGAAGAGGTCCCCTTATAGATTCTGAACATCCAACAGAATTGTGCAAGTCCTGCCAGGGCCACCCATGGTCTCGTGGCTGGTGGCCAGTGAGAGAGATCACCTCGCCCAGCGCGAAACCAGAGCCTGGCACCCTGCACTCCCTTTCGAGGCCCTCACTCCAGTTGACTCGAGAACCTTCGACGGGTCCAGACTTAGCCACTTTTCGCCTCACGAGAACAACATATCTGACTCTCATGACTTATAGAAGATTATCATTTGGATTTATGATTATTGTCCGTGGTGGGCTGATGCCATGGCAGAAAATGGCATGATGGGGGGGGGTAGAGGGGAGGAAAATCTCCTCCAATCAGTGTGGCTTGGAGGCAGAAAAGGAAAAGAGGAACCTGGGTAGAATAAAGCTTTCCAGGTTGCCCCGCCCCCAACCCGTGATTTGGTTCTGCCCACAAGAGCCTACCTCTCTCGGCACAGCAAGCCAGCGGGGTCAGCGCGTGCGTTCCCACCTTCTAGTCGTCCGGCCCACGAGCGCATGAGTCTGTGGGAGACACGCTGCGCCTGAGCCTCCCGATCCAGCCTTGTCACATCACCACGTGGATGACAACCTCTCCAACGCAGGCTTCTTTGAAAAGACAGGCTCATTTCACTAGCAACGGGTGAAGAGACTCTAAGAGGGAATCTCATGTGCGTGTGAAGCAGGGACCATCGTGAGTGGCAGGCTGTGCCGCTTCGCAGCTGTTGTTTATGGCTTCAGGAATTTTAATTACCTCAATCACTTAGCATGTTCAGTGTGAAGAAATCAACACCTCTGTCAGAAAGAATGAACGTTAGAATGTGAATGATAGTTGCCCAAGTTGATTTACAACATAGATACTCCTCATTTATCTATAGGATTACATTATAAAATTATTATTTTTATCTTTGTCACATTAAAATATCCTATATACAATGTGCTTGCTTAATTTGATATTCCATGCAGGAGAAAGAGAAGTTGTCATATTGAGTTGAACTTCTCCCGTAATGCAAGAAAGATGGGACCTAGAGTTGCACTGTGGCTGGGAA